>UELV01096644.1:0-13795 GCA_900490015.1 Megastigmus stigmatizans | reverse complement strand
CAATAGAATTGTTTGTGAAAATAAAAATATTTCATTGAGCACCTGAGATTTATATCGTTATATAACTTATGTGATATTAAAATTGATCAATTATAATAGTATTCTTAAATTTTTTAAATTTATAGTAATTTTTTTAACTTAATTAAAAGACTTTACAATATTGTTTCTTTAATTATTATTGATTTTATATATAAGCATACTTGTCTGCATTTTACTTTTTTTAAAGTTTTTTTCCTATGTACTTCTCTAGATAATAGTATATAGTTTTAAACAATTTTCGTTTTTTTGTTCCAGCTCTCATAGTTTCCGAGAAATTTGTTCGCCCGCAGAGCATCTTTCAAAAAACATGTTTCTGGAGATTAGCTGTATCGAGGCCATTTTGCATTAAAATAATAAAAAATATTTTCTTTATACTTCAATATGTGTTAAATGAACTCTCTAAAAAGAAATACTATTCCTTTTCCCACACTCCCAAAATAAATTGTCAAAATTAGACCTTTTTTCGGGCGCTAGAGTGGTATTACCCCTTAAAACAAACATCATTGGATTTTATTATTAGGATTTAAATTTTTTTGGATGATTTAATTGGATTTAGATTTTACATAGTACAATAATACTCTGTAGAAGCTACCGAAATATTTATTAACTTTATCGACTCTTGACGACAAATTCTGACCAGAAATATTAAAACTCTTTATGTATACTGATGAAATATTTTCAAATGCAAATCAATATTTAATCACAAATGTTTTGCTATAAACAGAAAAAAAGCTTTCAATAATAACGTTGCAGTCTCTAATAAAAAATATATGTAAATAATTTAAACAAAAGATTTAATTAAATGATTAAAAAAATTTAATTAAATACATGAATTTCGAGATTGAAGGCTGCTTCATTTTGCTAAAAATTGTGAACATATTTTATATTTCTTTTCCATATAATTTTTACGTAATTTTAAGGTATTAAATGCAAAAACTGAATCAGCAACAAATTTTTACATTGAAAATGTTTAAAATGTTAGCAATTGCAATCGGTAATTTTTATACGTTTTTCAGCAAAAATGTTGAATTATTTACTGTATAAAAATGAAAAAAAAAAGAAAACAATTTTTAATAAAGGCAACTTTCCTAGTCTTTTCTTATATGCAATCTCGCATTTCGAATCTGATGCGCCGAGTCAAAAAGCCGCGAGTGTGCTTTTTTAAGAAAATGACGGGGGTGTGGAAGCGACAAACGTGCTTCTACTTTCGCTGATATCTTTTTCTATTTACAATGAAAATTAATATTTGGACCTTTACCAATAAAGTGTCCTGTGCTACGCTGAAGTCGATCTGATTTGTCGTTTATGTTTAATAATTGGTACCAGTAAGGCATGTTTACGCATTGACAGCTAACCTCAAAGTTACGGTCATATCCACATGTGTTTATATATCTTTTAATATTTCTAATTTTGCGTAATATTTGGACTTGGCCGGCTTAGTACTCGTTGCTATTGCGCATTTTGTGCTAGATGGGGGCTTATGTGATTTATCGCTTTTGAAAATTAACTGGAACATAGAAATAGATCGAACAGTCTGAGGAGGGGCGACGCTACTGCTTTCCCTTACTGCGTTTTATGTATGATTTATTTTATTTTTACTGTAGTTACGATGAATTTATTTCAAATTTTCGAAATTTTATAAATCTATTATTTTTTTTGGACAATCAAAAGTATTAAGATCGCGTAAGAAAAAGATTGTAATTTTAAAATGCATTTTATTTTTGATAATTTTCTCATCGTTTTTATCGAGAGTATAATGCAAACACGAAATGAATTTCTATATCATTTTTATTAAATCTGTTTCGTTATACTTTGATTTTTACATAGCTGGCTCATAATGTTAGCCACGCCATGGTCAATTTTTACAAATAAACATTTTAAAACCTACTTGTTTGAATTTATTTTATTCAATCCCATAACCACCCATTAAATTGTATATTCATAAGATTACATTTTGATTTCGAGCTCGATTGTGAAATTACTGTTCGAGCAAAACTAATTACATATTAAACAATCCTAATTAGTAATTACGTACTTGAGGAAGCCGGACGAGTATAGTTGCGACGTTTACGGCTTCATACTATATTCGCTCAAATTTCAATATTTTAACATTTTGCACTGTGATTTCAATTCTGTGGACTAAGTACAAAGAATCGGGCTCAACTCGAAAAATGTTAAAATATTAAAAATTGAACGAAAAAAGTATGAAACTGTAATCGTCGATAATTATGCTCCTCCGGTTGATAATTCGCATTGTCCTTGTTCAATATCTTAAGATTTTCTCCATCGATAAAGTAGTAAGCTAACTATAAATTTTTACCGATACAATTATACTTGTCACTTGCCATGCGTGTCGTTAGTCGTAACTTGTATATAAGGTTGAACATGCAAAACATGACATCCATGATTTTTTATGAATCGATTCTTTTGATACGCGCTATTGTATGTTATGTTTAAATTCTGAAGATTTGATGTTGAGTTTTTGTGAGTTCAGAATCGGTTAAAGAAAGTAGGAGACTTACAGGGTTATATTATCTGATGAAAATAACCACTATCAAGCTTAGTGTTTATGATTTGTCTGGAATTGCCATTTTGCAAATGAGAAGTAATAACTTGAATACCTGATTTACTAATATAGTTTACCATAATGGAAATTGAATCTCAAAGTGTGGAAGATGGAGATGAAATAAATGAGGTATTGTTGTCTTATAATTTATTAGCAAATTTTGTACCAGGTTTATTATTAAACACAATATTCTTTATGTTAAAGCTCATTTCAATACAATCTGAAGCTAGTATTTTTCAAAATGCTACAGAAGAAATAAAAAAATTAGTTGAAAATGATCTTGGGAAGAAAAAATTACCAGTGGACGAAAATCTCAATGATGAATCAAAGGATAAATCAAAAGAAGTGATCTCTAATGATAGTATTTTAAAAGCAAGGCTTCAGAATCAAGTTCGAACTGGAGAAATCACACCATTTCAAGCAGCAAAGAAAGAATCTGATACTAAAAAAAATTTAGGGTAAAATATTTGTTACACTAATAATTTTTATTATTTTTCAAATTCTGTGTGTGTGTTCTATAAATTAAAGTTTGCCCTACATTTTTTCAGTTCAATTCAATTGTGTTCAAATTGAACATTGTCTGCTGCAATTGTTTGATAATATTTTAATTCACTATAGTAGTTTGTCACTTATATGAAACAAAATATTACCAAAAATGATTACTTTCGATTATAAAATTATTTATATTTATATTTCATAAATACAATTGCAGAAGAACGCTAAAGGAGTCCAATCAACTTCTAGATTTGGAAAAGTATCTTTTCCGACAAGCAGAACTTGCAAGAAAAAAGAAATTGCTCAAAAAAAATAAGACTAAAAATGAAAAAGAGAAAGATGTAGTTCCAGCAAAAAAAATGAAAATGTCTAACTCCAAAATTGTTGAAGAGAAAAAAAAAGATATTTCTAAAACATCAAACCAACAACGTTCTAAAAAACTAAAAGCAAACACCTTACAATCCCAAAAGCCTACAAAATCTGCAAATTCCATAGATGATAATAATATTATGTATATGGAAAGTTCTGAAACAAGTAATACGCTAATTCATGAACAAATAGCTGTAGTTCGAGATACTTTTAGTGCAGAAGAAGAGGTTGATGAATCTGGGAGTGAGTATGTTCCTAGTGATGAATACGATTCAGAAGAAGAAGCTTTAGAGAAAACACAAAAAAAAAAGAAAAATAATATTTTGAAAGAGAGCAACACTCGTCCAAAAAGAGGTAAAATTAAATAAGACAAAAAAAAATTATAATTTCTTATTAACTGGAAATAATGGAAATTATTTTATTTAAAGTTTTGGATGATGGAGATGACGATATTTATAAACAAAGGGTAAAAGAGAGTGGATATAAAAAATATAAGACTTTGCACAAAGTGGATCATCTATTTAAAGTTCCACAATGCATATGGAAGCAACTATTTAAGTAAATATATACATAAAATACTTCAGTTTTAATTAATAACCTATATATACATTAGTAATAATGATAATTGATTTTAACAAATTATTTTCTAGATATCAAAAAGTAGCAGTAAAGTGGCTTTGGGAGTTACATACTCGTAATCTTGGTGGCTTATTAGGAGATGAAATGGGCTTGGGTAAAACAGTTCAAGTTATTGCATTTTTAGCTGGACTAGATTGTAGTGAATTGCTGTCTGATGGTGGAAGGTATAAAATTTTGAAGTTAAGAAATATTTTTGTCCTTTGGCAAAGAAAATTTTAAGCATATTGTTTACATTAAAAATTATATTCGATACTGGGCTGCAAATAATTAATATCATTAATATTTAATAAATTTTAGATTTAGAGGTTTGGGGCCAACAATTATTGTTTGCCCTGCAACTTTGCTAGAGCAATGGGTAAAACATTTTCACGATTGGTGGCCTACTTTTCGTGTCGTAATTTTGCATCAATCTGGAACTTTTCAAGGTAAAAGCCAAAGGAACATAATTATTTTAATCCTAGCAAGTTAAAATGAGATTATTTAAAAAATGTATTATGCAGGAGATGTTGAAGATTTGTTAAATAGCTTAAGAGCTGGAGGATTACTAGTTACCTCTTATGCAGGAATTTTGATCCACAAAGAGCTACTACTCAAATTTAAGTGGCATTATGTAATTTTAGATGAAGGACATAAAATCAGAAATCCAGAAGCTAAAGTGGGCATGAAAATAATTTTTAATACTCTAACTAAAATAATAATTAGTTCTAATGTGTTTTTTTTTTTATAGGTGAGCAAAGTTGTGAAAGCATTTTTAACTCCACATCGGGTACTCTTGACGGGCAGTCCTATGCAAAACTCATTGAAAGAACTATGGTCCCTATTTGATTTCATTTTACCGGGAAAACTTGGTACTTTACCCGCATTTATGGAGCATTGTGCAGGTCCTATAACTAGAGGTGGATATTCCAATGCTAGTTCTTTACAAGAAGCAACTGCATTACAAGTAGCAACTATGTTAAAAAATGCCATTGCTCCATATATGCTTCGACGAACGAAGTACGATGTTCAACATCACGTCAGCTTACCTGAGAAGAATGAACAAGTAATTTTGAAATAATTAATTCATCATATCAAATGTGTAGTACCGTAAAATGAGGCTATGCGAGCACCATGGGGCTAACTGAGCGGCACGCAAATAATTCTCAGGCCTTTTAAAGACCGTGTGGAATGATGTATTGTACACTACTTTGAACTTATCGTAGCGTCAGTTCATTAGAAACATCATGCCACGGACCTATCGTTTACAAACAATTATTTGCGTGTCGCTCGGTTAGCCCTGTTTTACGGTGATGTGAAGTATTTTTTTCAGAACTCTGTTAACAGTTTTCCATACTATTTCTTTCTTTAAAATTGTAAAACTTTGTTAGATATTTTATTATATGCGCTAATTTCAATTAAGTATATTGAGATAATGTTTCCGACAGTTAATCTTATCCAAGCAAAGAAAACATTATTTTAATTAATTACTCATAAATTAAATATTCTTATTCTTAATTAATATTTATACGATATCTGTTATATTTTAGGTTCTATTTTGTAGCTTAACACAAGAGCAGAGAGAATTATACAAACAATTCTTACGATCTGATGATGTTTCCTTTGTTCTTCATGAAAGACGCGAAGGTGGGTGGTACAGAGCCAGACTTCTAGTTGCTTTAACGGCATTGCGCAAAATATGCAATCATCCAGATCTATTTCTATACGCTGATAATCAAGTAGTAAGCATTAATATTATTTATATATATTTCTTATTACTTTTGAAAATTATTCATGATTCAATAATTATGCCGTATTTAAATACTTAATTGTAGGAATCTGACGATGAAACGGAATTGGAAGTCAATGAAGATGAAATAGATAAATTTGGTCACTGGAAACGAGCTGGTAAAATGACCGTTGTTCGTTCCTTGTTGAAAATCTGGAAAAAGCAAGGACATCGAATTCTTTTATTTACTCAAAGTAGACAGGTAAATTAATATATATAAATTAATTTTAACGTACATATGCATGCATATAGAGTTAATTTATATTGTATTCATAGATGATGTACGTTTTGGAGAGCTTATTAGTGAAAGAAAAATACACATATTTAAAAATGGATGGAACAACACAAATGAGCCAAAGGCAATTAACAGTTTCAAAATTTAATAAAGTAAGTTATAAAATTAGTATAATATTTATTACCGCTTAAAATCTAATTGCATTTCTTTCAACAGGATACCTCATTTTTTGTGTTTCTATCAACAACAAGAGTTGGAGGATTAGGCATTAATTTAACTGGAGCTGATAGAGTAATTATTTATGATCCAGATTGGAACCCAGCCACTGATGCCCAAGCACGAGAACGAGCATGGAGGATTGGTCAAGATAAAAATGTAACAGTTTATCGACTAATTACTGCTGGAACTATTGAAGAAAAGGTATACTTTTGTACTAATATGGTTCATCTACATTATACGAAAAGAAAATATTTTTTTTAAAATTAATTATTCATAAAAAATTAAAAATAAAGCAGAAGTTATTTTTATATTGTAATTATTTTGAATTATAAATTTTTCACGATAAGAATTTAAAAATATTATATTCATTGTAGATGTACCATAGACAGGTATTTAAAATACTTCTCTCCAACAAAGTTCTCGAAGATCCTCGTCAGCGACGCTTGTTTCGAACTACAGATTTAACTGAACTATTTAATTTAAATGAGCCCATAAACGGTGAAAATAGTGAATCTGATCAGCTGTTTCGAAATTCCAAATTATCGCCTAATCAGCTTAATTTTTCTTTAAGCAAAATTGAAGCCATGAAAAAACTCGCATCAGCTCTAAGTAAAAAAATTGGTGAAAAGGCTATTAACAGTCAATCTAATAAGAACAATTGTGAAGCAGAAAAAGTTTCACATGCTGATAAAGATAAAGCTGAACTCGAAATTAAACTTGGTGCTACAGCTGATGAAAGTTTTACTACAAACTCAGAAAGTATGGAAGTTTCAAATAATTCTTTATATAATGACATTGATACAAAAGAATCTCATAGCTCATCAATTGAAAATAAAGAAAAACAAAATGCAACAAATCAAAATTCTGTTAAAAATGATGAAGATAACATGTTAAATGAAAAAATACAAGAAAAAGAAGTTGAAAACACTAACTCAATAAATACTCATCAGAGGGAGATATCGGAAATCGCACAAACTGACCAAAACGAAATAGAAGAGGGTGAAATTCTTGAAAATTCAACAAAACATACGTTCGTTCAAAGTAACGATAAACATTTGTTTAAAGACCCTAAAAAGATAAAAGATGGCAAGGATCATAAGACTCGACGAAAACATAAGAAACATAAAAGGAATAAATCGGAGGATTCAGTTTCTGCAATGTTTGAAGGGGAACGTGTTTCATGTTTAATTGGTCGAAGATTGGGTAACTCAAAAGAGCCTGTACAAACTTCAGACGATCAATATGTATTATCGAAGTTGTTTTCTAAAGCAGGTAAATATTGAAATTGATAAAATCTGTGTAAATTTTCAAATATGTAGAAATTTAATACATCTTTTACAAGATTATATCTACATTTTACTTTGTGATTGATTTTTTCGTAACAATTTCTTACTCCAAAGTGATTCTACTCTGGTTGTATGATAAACTGATTTTAAAACCAGATTAATGTTAATTTATAATAGGCAAATGTCTTTTAAAATATTAGATTTTTATCGAACATTTAAAAATAAAAATTTCCTTCGGCATTTATTATGAACAAAATTAAATTGAATAAATTTCAAGCAAATATAATTTGATTAAATTTCTGATATTTTTTATGATTGATAAGTTAGTTGACATTTCAAAAAATGTACAAACTAATTCACATTTTTTTTCAGCTGTAAGTTCTGCTTTTCAACATGAATCTGTATTAGCCAGTGCAGTACTCAATCCAGTTGATGAAACACCTTTACAAAGGGCTGCAAAAGAAACTGCATCTGAGAAAATGGATTATATTAGACAATCACGTAAATGGTGTTGGAAGCCATGCTGGGATAAACCACCAGAAGAAAATTATGATGATAGTGATGAAAGTGATTAAAAAATTTCTATTTATTTATTTATTTGTGCTTTGTATATATATGTATATATGTACAAAACTTGTTCATAATATGTATTATAAAACAAATGTATGTGATACTTATCAATGACACAACTTTTTATATACTTTTGTATGCACATAAAAATGTAAATTTAGTTAGATAATTAAGTCTAATTTTGAATATAAATATAATTTTGAGTTCAAATATTAAATTATCATAATTACTCAAATTAAACTAAGGCAAAGGAAAAAAATGATAAAAATTATTTTTTTCACGTATAACTTATATTTGTATCGAAATTTATCATTTTTTTTCTTCTTTTCACTAATACTATCTATCATATACACTTTACAGTTAGAAAAACAGTATTTCACAGCGACATTTGCAATCGATCGAAGGTACCAAAAATTATATTTACAAGGTGTACAGCCAAGTTGTAAGCTTCTAATATAAGCTTAGATTGTAAGAAAACTCAATGACACCACCTGTTCAAGAAAATTATCTTTCTGGATTTTTTTTTCAAATATTACGGTACTAATAAGGTACGAATAATTTAAAAAAATAGGTCTAGTCTCTTTCGTGCAGAATTAGTGCACATATAAACCAAACAAATTTCATAACTTAATTGATTTAGTGCTTCAAGAACTCTGTAAGAGTCGGACCATCCCTTCCCAAAGGATCCTCTGGGAACATCACATAATCACCGACAAACGTTGGAACCAGTAATCGATTCTCAATAGTATCTCGGTATTCAGGTTTTTCTTCATACAAGTCTCTAAACTGATCTTGAGACACAACAATACCATCGCATGTAGTAGCATACTCCAAGATGTACCTATATTTTTTCATGAAAATATTTTTATTCTATAAGTATTATTCTATTATTATAAGTATTATTCTATAAGTATACTGTGTTAAATTTGAAATGCTTAGAATTGTTTCTTGAAAAATATGTATAAACCTGTATCAGAAATTGAGCAAATTAAGTGACATTAATTCTTGCATAAATTAAAATGCTTATTTTTTTATTTTCAAATGTGAAAGATAGTTTAATTTGTTAATCTTAGATAAATGAAATGCTGTTATTTGGTGTATACATTTTATAGATTATTTTCCAAGATAAGGTTTAATAAGGAAAACCTGATTCTCTGAGTTCTATAAAGAGATATATTTTAATTACCTGTCATCATATGGTATAAATGATTTGGTACCAAGTTTACGACTTGGTGTAAAAATTACAATACCATCAATATACCATTTTTCTAATAAAGGAAAATTTCGAGATCTTCTATACTGAGGAATAAAAACTTTAACTGTATGACCTCTTTTCGTAAAGTAATCAATCAACATTTTTATGCCTTTTTCAGAAAACGTTTTGTTATGAGTATACCTATTACAAATATAAAATTATATTTTAATGAATAAATGTTAAAATAAAGTTAGAAAGAAATATTAAATTAAAATACTTACGCCATAGCACAATTGTTGCCATCAATAACAATTTCGCGAAGCTTATTCTTTTTAGATTTGGTTTTCTTTGCTCTTGCTTCCATATCTTCTTTAGACTCTGAGAGGAATATAAGTTCATTATTTTTGGAACTTTTCTTGAGTGTCGTTTTTGTTGTTGTCTTTGTTGTAGATTTTCCTGCAACTTTCGTTGCTGTTTTGGCTGCTACCTTTGATGTAGATTTAACAGCTTGTCTTACATTTTTTGCTTTGTCTAGTGCCATTTGCAATAATGATTTTCTTGTTCCTTTTCCTATACTTTTAGGTATTTTTGTTGATTTTTTATTAGAGGGCTTACTATTTTCGTTATTTAAGCATCGAAGATTTTGCGTATCCGCATTTGTATCAATTAAAATTTTATTACATTTCAATATATCGAAATTATTGTTCACGAAAGGATTTATCTGAAATGTAGGGAAATCAGAATTTGATACACTATTTGAAGTACTTGGTTTAGGTAATGATGACCAGACAACGAAACAGTCATCATTTTGTTTTTGTACTGGAATTGTTGATGATGTTGAGGTTGCTGGAACTGAAATATCAATGAAAAGTAATAAAAAAAGAATATTATCATCACTTCATTTTAAATAAAAGTTATTTGAAAGTATTGTTACTATGCTGTAACTAGGATGTTGGAGCTGTCAGTCAATATAAAATTCAACTATTCCACAGTACTAATATTTATAATAAAAAATTTATGAATTTATTCATTAAAAGTAGATCTGTCCAGTGCTGTAGTTAGATTGGTTAATAAAATTTACACTTTATATTATTACTATTATATAAAATGTAGACGTGAAACAAAAAATGCTCAAAATATGACTAACAGGCTTCCACATCCCCCTAAGAATGAAAATAAGTAATATGCAATAAAACAATATTTCAAACTAGTTACTAACCGCATTCATCATCTGGATCTATTACAATTATAGAATCTGTCATTGTTGTTGTTGAATCACTATTGTTGTGATTAAATTGATTAAATGCTTCATGGAAAGCTTCCATTTCCATAAGTGAAGAATCATTACAATCTATGACTACAACTTCTTCATTATTTAATACAGGGGCTGTATGCACAGAAGTTTGGATAGGGTCCACAGGCCTAGTATGCTCTACAGGACATTCATGAATCATTGCCTCTGTGTTTTCATGAATCTTTGACTCTGTTTTTGCGACGGATTCACTATTCTTTATCTGTATTGTTGGTTTTATGTACGAATCATCTACAATTATTATACTTTCCAAGGATATCTTACTCTCATTAGTTTTATTTGATTCCTTATTTTCATCACTTTCATTGAACCTAGATAATGGACTTTTTTTAAGTTTTTGCTTCTTGAAATTTGGTTTATTCCTATTCACTGCAATTGATGAGGATACGTTTTTCTTCTTACTGAAAAGTAAGTTATTATAAATTATTGTACTGGAACAATTAAGATTACTTTTACACTGGTACATTAAGATTACGAACTACACATAAAAATATAATAATAATTAACGCAGTCAATGATATAAATTATATTAACCTCTTTAAGAAAGAACTACTTTCTATAGGAGAATGTACAGCCACACCAGAATCGTTATCTTCTTTACAGTCAGTTTTTTCTAGTTTGTCTATTTTGTTTTGTTCAATTTTAATTGGAGATTTTGAAGTTGATGGCAAACATACAGAATTAGTTTCTTGTTCGGCTTCTTTCTCTTCCTCCTTTAAACTTTCTTTTTTCATAGCCCTTGACGGTGATTTTGGAACCCTAAATATAAGCGTTATTAAAACAGTTGTTATTAGTTAAATATGCATGCGAAAAATAAGAACTACTAATTATTTATACCTATTATAACGTAGATGTTCTAGAGGACTTTCATAAGGCCGAAGTTTAGTAACTGTTGGGGACTTCACTGGAGGCTTAACATTTCTTCGTGGATTTCTACGCAATATTGGACTTTTTTTTACACATATTATACTAGATCTTCTACCCTTTCCTGGTGTTTTTACAGATTTCCTCCGAGTCTTCATTGAAACACTTTTCAAAACTACATAAAACTTTGTAACTATTGTTATTTTTGAAAATAATAAATATAATGAAAAATAAATATTTTTGATCAAGGTTAGGCTTATTTTACAGTCATTTTTCAGCCACTCTTTTATAAAAATAGAAGGCTGAAAAATCTGGGCACGTTTTTATTTACAATAGAAAACAAAGATATCCTTCAAAACGTATCTGTACTTCATATCTGTTTACCTTAAATAAATGATACGATGGTAGTACGCAACATTCAAGTTCTTCCAAACATCAATCAAATTCTCTGCACCAAAACCAAAATGCCTAAATGATTTGTAGGTATTTTACATTCGAAAAAATTCGCAACAACCATTGGGAAATAAAACCGTCCAAGATAGGTCATATAAAATTAGTATATCTTTATATAAAGCTGTGTAAATCGCACGACGCACAGCACACTTTCTACGGAAAGGAAATAGTAGGTAGGTAGATACGTCACAATTGGACAATTTTTCAACTATACTATCCAATCATAACCTGAATATTGGACAAATCAAGTTGAACAATGCTGTGAACTGTGAAGCATAAATGGTGGCCAAACGGTGCTACAATCGAGAACTCGCCAGAATTCAGAAAACCAGAAAGAAAAAATAAGATACTACTTATACCTATAGGTAATAGAGAACAATGCTGAAAGCACACATGAGTCATAACCGGTTGACACAAACTAATCAGCCAGCGCCCAGTAGGTATATGCGGGCGTCTAGATGCTTACGTCTACTTTTTTTTGAAGGAGTGGCGGTAGGAGAAACGTCGACTGATTTTTCGCGTCTGAAATTTTCCGACTTTCCGTATTTGTATTGATAAAAATGATAAAATACAAATCATTTATATCTTGTGCAAATTGCCACATTGTACATATTAATTATTTATCTCTTGATTCATATTAATTTATACAATATTTTTTCCAAAATTCGAAATTCAAATTCTGCGTCTAATATAAAAAAGTTTAGCGTTCTGCCTTTAAAACCCCTCTAGAGATGTCAAGCGGTCACAAGGGTTGTCAAAAGACCGTCCGCTGACCGTCCATAGACAGTCGCGCGATCGATGAAAATTTCGTGACCGACCACTGCAAACTTTAATTTCTTGGAATAGTTAGACGAAAGAAACGAGTGAAGCGACAATCAAAATCTAGCGGACAAGAGCGGTAAAAAAGCGTTCCGTTTAAACAGGCTGCGTCTCACAACGTTAGATTTTTATTGAACAGAGTTAAGATTATTGAAAATAAAATAATTTATTGAACATTTAAATGTTTCATAATTAAGAATACAATATATATATATATATATTTTCTACTGTTTGAGAATCAAGAAAATCAGGATCACCGATCATGCGATTTAAAAAGGTTATAGAAAAATATTTTTCTCGAACAACAATCGAGACAAATAGAAAATTGGCAACATTTAAGTGCAATTATTGTCCGTGTAAAAATATCATTGAACAACCTATAATTGAAAAAATATTAAAAAGTGCTACGTCAATAGTGAAAGAAATCAAATATTCTCATATTCTACTGGCAAGTTTAGTTGAAATTCAAAATACTAGCAATGACCAAGTTAAAACCACATTAAAATTACCTGTAAAAACTCGGTGGGGTTCTTCTGTCGCTATTGTTTAGAGAGTATACTTGTAAATAAACAAAATCTCCAAGAACTTGCGATTAAGCCAAATTTGGAAAAAAAAAATTAATGCCTTAACAAAATCTATTCTTTTACAAGACGACTTCTGGACATTAGTTGCGAAAACTTTGGAACTATTATAAATCCTCCCGAGTAGAAACTCACATAAGGCGAAGATCCGGGCCTGATCAGTAGCCTGAAGTTCCGGATCAGGACCTTACCAAGATACTGACCAGGACCTTATCAGGTGTGTGATCAGGCTTTGATCAGGACCGGATGAACATCCTGAGGTCAGGTATTTTTGTAAGGTCCTGAGCAGGACCTGATTTGGGAAACAGCACAAAATCACCATGGTTGTGATTTTGAGGTTAGATTATGTTACGGCGCGCCATACAAAGGCCTGTGATGATATCTAAAG
>UELV01096643.1:0-32357 GCA_900490015.1 Megastigmus stigmatizans | reverse complement strand
AGCAGACAAAGACCCACTTATAGTTCAAACTACCCTTAATTCGCTCATCGACAAAATCAATACCCACTATCTTCAATGGAATCTAAAAATCAACCCTCAAAAATGCGAATCTATTATTTTTCATCGTCCACTCAGATTCCTCAATAACAATATCAGAAATAAAATCTGTAACTTTCAGTTAATAATTAAACAAAATGATAATACTACATGTGAAATTGAGCGAAAGCCCTCCGTGAAGTACCTCGCAGTCCACCTTGACTACTTAATGAGATTAAACGTACACATATCCACTCAATTGGACAAAGCTAAAAATGCCTTCAGAGCCCTCAGTAGACTTTTTTTCAGCAGAACCCTCTCACATAAAGCAAAAATAATATGTTATCTTTTACTTATCAGATCTATAATGACCTATGCCGCACCCTTTTGGTGGAACTCCAGCGCCTCATTAATTGAAAAACTTCGCAGGTTCGAGCGCTCCTGTCTAAGAGCCGCGCTACACTTATACAGGAAGGTAGATTCTAAGCACTTAGTTAGTAATAAAACCCTTTACGAGAAGGCCAATATATCACGTTTTGACTTATTTACCTTAAAGCTCACTAGAGATTACTTTGCTAACAATAAAAATATTAATAACAAGTTCCTGCAAAACTTCTGTGATATTACTCAGGTCGACGCACCGAGTATAGCGAGAACCGGCTACATAGTTCCTCACGCCTTTATGTATTTCGATAGAGAAGGTTTTATCCAAAACGCGGATAACACACCCATTATTTATCATGCCGCCAGGCATCAGTCTATCAAAAAAATTTTATACGATATTCACAGAAGACGCAAAATTTTTGGACGAACTCCGGCGCCGTAAAATATACAAAAATGTACACGTACATGTATAATAATATAACTGTACCTGCGACTTCACCTGATGTGATTCAACAAACAATGTATTACTTAGTTGTAAGCGTATTACTTAGTTGTAAGTGTATTATTAATGTTAGCAAACGCCACACTACCTCACGCATAGTGCATTCGGGTTTTTATTCTTTTTCAAAAAATTTTTTCCTGCTCATAATGTAAACATTCTCCGTACGCACTCTCCTGACCATGTCAGAGCGTAAATTACACTGAAATTCTCACCTAACCCAACCCAGCGAACAAGTGTGAGTTGATGCTTATAGCATCCTAGCGCTTGCGTAACTTATACTGTTTGGTTTTTGTTCGTAGTTTGGTTTGCACCATATGTAAATATATTGTATTATCTTAAGCAAACAATAAAAACTTTTGAAGAAAAAAAAAAGGTTCGATTCCCCGCTGGAGAGATTTTTTTTTAATACTATAGAAACTTTACAGATTTTTACTTTTCATGCATATTTTTATATAATTTTACATTAAAATAACTAAATAATAAAATACATTTTATTATTGATGTCCTTTAAGACATCGTTTCGGCGATTACATTATCGTTTTTATCAACTATAATTTTTATCAATAATTGTTTATAATATTTTTACATAAAAAGCAATCAAATTTACAAAATACAAGTGACAATAATCGTTTTCAAAATATCTTATCGCATATCGAGAGTAGTCTATTAAATTATTATACCAACCCTGCGTTTGTGTAATATTGTAATAGACCTGTGACAGTAACCATTTTTTTTATAAATTAATGTAAGTGAACAATGCGATACTTTGCAGAGATAGTCAAGAAGTTATAGCGTTTGTCTCACCTTGTACTCCTCTTTTCTTGAATTTAGATATGTGCAATAAAAATTTTATATTGATCATTTTAAAATTGTGTATACGGACAGCTGAGAAAAGTAGGTATATGAGACAAAAAACCAACACCAATAAATAAGTAACAAAATTAGAAATGCAAATGGATCAGTCTTATATATTATCACAGTAGTTTCTAGTCTACTGATTAGAAACAAAACTTTGAATCAGCATTACGATTAACGCCATCTGTTTCTTGTAGCAATACTGCGTGATCAATATTAGTCGATATTATCTATTTCTGAATTATCATTAATTACTAACAAATTTACTATTATTATCTACAACTTTTGTATAAATAAAAAGGAATTGAAAATGGGTGAGGTTCCCTAGTGGACCCTCATTCAAATACTAAGCACGTCCTACGTTGCTTACCTTCAAAAGGAATGAGAAATAACTCCATTACAGAAATAAAATAAAAGTATGGTAAAAATTAGACCCTAACATGAAGTTAGCATATCATGTTGTTTTAGGCATCAATACCATTAAATAGATATATCTGTTTATAAAAATATAAATTATTAAACAGTATTATTACTTAATACAAGTTTAAAATCTAATTTATAAATTTATTAATTTTTTTTCATTTATTTATTTAAATCGCATCAACAACGAGGTTATTAACGACACTTAATTAATTTCAATTGTTTATAACGAAAAATTGGCAGAAATATTTTGCGATTTTTTATACAAATATCTAGTAATTTATGTAGACAGTTAAATATCATGAAATATATTTATAAACTTAAAAAAATTGTACAGTATATAGAAACTTATATTGAAATTTGTTTAGAATCAATAAACAATTATTTTGAAAATTTTAATATTTAAATCACAATATATTACGTAATAGTTCTTATACAATAAAAAATCTTTTAAAGATCATTTTAGTGATAAAGTACCAGTCAAAATTGATGTATGAAATTAATTGGTATAATTACGTATAATCTATTGTTCAGTGTGTAAAATTATGTAAGAATTACAAACAGGTTTAAAAGCTACATTGATTAATGGTAATTGAATACAAAAAAAGAGGTATGTGTAATTAATACAATGTAACTAGTCTCGTTTTCCTAAACAGCTTTATTTAATAATAATAGTTAGCACTTTTATGCGAATAATCAAAGGACCGATATACATAAGAAATACGTAAAAATTAACGAGGTTAATTTTTTTTTAATCTGCAAGTCCTTTCATATTCTGAAAAGTATGAAACGTACAAGTTTTGTTGATCCTCCTTGTAATTTTATTGGGAGCAAGTATAAGATATGCTTTTATTTACACTCACGACCAGTTTAACTTTAAATTTAGTGAGAATTTGATTCTCTCAAATTATCGAATGACAGTATGATAATTTATTAATGATTGATTTTACTTAATTTATAACGAAAGATTCGTAAATACGAATCACTTTATTGTTTAGTAAAGATAGTTCAGATCCATCGGTTTTATTGATGGGATTCTTAATAGCAGCAGTAAAATAAACCTGTTATGCTGGTCGAAAAAAAATTATGATACTCCGTTACTGAATTCTATATAGCTATATTTCTGTATTAAAATATCTAAGGGTTTATAGAACCATAAAATGGTTATAAATATATATTATATAAAATCTTTGAACGAATCCTCATTAAATATTGAATAAAAAATTTAAAGTTGAAGATTGACAGACTAAAATTTACAACCGGTTAGGGTTAAGGAATTGAAGACCATGGCATTTTTACAGACAAATAAAAATTTCCATAAAAGCCAGCTAAAAAGTTCAAGAAATACGATAAAATGACTCGAAATAGAAAACTTTTAAACAATTACAGGAAATCGGAGAAGAGAAAATGCGGAGTCAAAAAAATAAATATTCTAATGAATAAATAAGAACTTAACTTAATTCGTGCGGATGTACTTACCGATATTATCAGTTTCATATTATCTTCGTTTTGATATTTTATCGTGGACCACAAACAATAGCACTCAACTATAAACGTTTAAAAATAAATCCAGAACTAGTAAAAATACCAGCGATTGTCCAAAAGAACCAATGAATAATCATGCAATCTAAATGGGAATCGTGGTCATTTGCTGGTGCACATACGTTGCATTTTTTGCTATGCATAATTTATTATATTTTAGACAAACTCCGTTGCTAAAATATTTAAATGTGTTACATGAAATGATAGAAACACACTTCAAGTTTTGAGAAAAGTAAGCATGAATCACGCGAGTGCCTAAAGCACGTGATTAAAATTTTAGTGCGCATTAATATCTTTTTACTGAGAAAAAAAATTAACAAATGATCTTTATTACGATTAGAATTGGGGATAATCATTTTTTTACAGAGACTTCTGTATTATTTGCTGAGAACCAAAAAACCACTCTTTAATAGCATTGATAACTAACGGTAAAGCAGAGTTATTAGCATGGCATTTCATTTTATAACAATTAACTATAAAACTTAAAAACTGTGACAACAGACAAAAGTATAGTGTCACTTAAATTTGGAACGATAAACATACGAAGTTTTTCATTACTTACATGACGAGGAAAGCTGAATCATCATTTTTTAAATAAACTGAAAAATATGTGATATGTCAACCTAATTTCGTTCCTATTTTTTTTATTTACTACTCGCTTTTATTTAGACTTGTATAATGATCATAAATTGTTCTTTTCTCAATTTGAATATTCGCGTTCAATATAGTACGCGCCTCGCGGCATCTAAACATTCTAGAAATATTACGAGTAGCAATTTTCTAGTCAAACTGGTCTTATACAATGATATACCTGAAAAAATGCATACCTGGTATATTCGTCTGCCATATTTTTCACTTATCTAATCTATACTTAACTTAATTAAATCCAGCGTCTGGCACAGCTTAAAGGTATTTTTTTTATTTATCATTGTCTTTGTTCATTAACAAATTAAATAGTAAATCGATGAAGCTTAAAGATAAAGACATGTATTTCCGTTGTAGATAAAAAAAACTAATTGAGTGTCATTGATAACAATACTCAATTAAAATCCTGCTTGAAGTTAATCGACGTCTCACATTTGAGTTGTAAGAATAAATTCAAATTAAGTTCATCGGTTTCTATTTTAAAAGGCACTCTTTAAATTTGGAACCATTATTTATATAATTATTATTAATCAACACACATCTTCAGTAATTGTAAGTTTTTTTAATTAGTAGAATTCATTTTTTGAAACATTTTGCACTCGAATTTTATAAATACAATTACTTTTCAATTTGAACATCAGAAAAAAACTGTTAATAGAAATAAAAGTCGAGATTCATACTAATAAAAAATACAAACATGACTCAAAAAATTTTCTTTGTTCGTTAATTAATTCTGTATTTTCATTCATACAATTGCATGTCTTACAATAATTCAATGCGTACTCTTAACATAACCACTTTATTAACAGCCGACCAAAGTACGAAGAAAAAGAAAAATACCGACAATTGCCGCATTTTTGTATTAAATTGCTTTTTGATTTGGAGGTATTCGCTATTCATCAACTTTTTATCCTGCCATCTTTGTCCGGAGTCTGCTAGCGACCGCGTATACATATATGTTGAATACATGTGCATATATTGCATATATTTTATTTAATCTACCTATATGCACTTTTACGTTAGAACCACTAGCGCCATCTCGACATCTTCCAATGTACATATTTAACGCTCTGAACAATAACTGCATCAGTTGCAATTCTGAATGTTCTCGGAACAGATTTGGATTAAAAAGTTTTAGAGCCGTGATAACAATTTACCTTGCTAGATTTTCTTCATAACACTGCTTCTATAATTTAACAGCTATTCATAATGAACAAACCTGAAAAAGAAATTACAAAGCCGTGAGTACCGATCAAAAGCACTGATCTTATTTTGATTTTCAAATTCAAAAATTGTACTTGTTTTAGTATTGTAAAATTTTTACTTTATTAAAAATACGTCGCGATTAATAAATCATTGAAATTACAGGCTACTCGTTACGATACGCACTGCGCGTTACGGTAATCTACCGGCTGTGCAATAAACTTTTTTAATTTTTAAGATTTTTATGCAAAAAATTTATTAAAAAATATACCGTCCGCTATACATTGCGATTAATTTAGTCCACGATCCAAATGTAAATAAGAAGAACAGTGTTGTAGTAAAAGTAAAAATATTTTGATATTAAAAGAACGGGCAACTGGAACTCTTTGTATTTTTACATTCATTGTTCTTTAAACACTATTCGCCAGAAGTCATTGTTTGAATAAAATTTTACTTTATTTAAATTGAGTTATTTGATGTATAGCCTATGATGTTTGATTTTCATACATCGTGAAACAAACTAATATGAGCAGTTATAACAAGATATTTAACATTTCTTTTTCTGCTAAATAGTTACAAATTATTTTCTAAATTCTTCTTAAGCATTTCATGTATATGCAAGACTAAAAAAGACTTCTATATATAAAACTGGCAGCTATATAAAATTTTTCCTATCTATAATTTTTAAAAGTACAAATAACGGATGCTAAATTCAAGCGAAAATTAATGTAGTGAACACCAAATTGCTTAACATGTAACTAAGATTATCTTTATCCTTTTTATCCCTTATTAAAAATACCCCAATGTATTATTGATTCTAAATTACGCAGTGAATTCATAAGAAATTCTTTATTCACTTTTATAGAGTTATCTGATTATTAATAGAGCCCAGCATTTCTTTTACGTATATTTATGGAACCTCACCTAAGCTAATTTCAGAAGTTTCCTCTTTCTGCGTACACCCACTACCAGCATAAACTATTACAACAACGCAAATTGGCATTTAATTTTAACTCATTAGATATATACACATATACTATATACCTACCTATTCAATCCACGTTATGGGTTAAATATCGCCAACTCACATTGTTCTGATAGCCCACGTTGGTAGCGTATATACATCATAAAACGGGTCAATAATAAATATCTTGAACGTTAAGCGCTGCTTACAAAAGAATTCACGTGGGATTATCAATATTTCTTGACGCGACAACTTAAAATTAGAATGATCTTCACGATCATTAAATATCTTTTACTTAAATATTCATTAGCTTCATTGAAGTGTTGTGTTGCTTCACCGATTAATAGCGTATAGCTGCTTAATGAAAAGTCCATTAAATAAAATAAATCCATTTATAAAGCAAAGAATAATAATAGTATAAATATATCTAAACGCTTAATGTATTGTAAAATTTATTTAAAGAAAATCTATTTCGATAGCATCTTTCATCACGCTTAAATATGAAAAGCTACTTACGATCCTTTTTATAACATATTTATCTTTTTAATTTCAATTCAATGATAAAATAGTAACATTTGGCGATTTTCTAAAAAGAAAATCTATAGATTATATTGCTAAAGAATTGTATTGATATACAATTTTTAACAATAAATAAGATATTAATTTTTGATTAGTAGCTTAGAATTTTCTTTTAATCTTACTATAGCACTGCTTACAAGAAAAATTAACTTTTTATACTACAGTTAAAATCCTGAATTGTCCAATGACAATCAAAGGCGTATAACACTTATTCAACAAAATTCGAATACCTTTTTGGAAAGTCCTCGTTCTCAATTCAACATCATAGATTTTCTACCTAGCAATTAACTCAAAGTTTAAATGTTTTGTCATGCATAATGTAACTAATTCTTATCAATATCAATATAGTCATTTAATAAGGGAATCTGCTTTCATAAATCTTTCATAAAACATTTTCAAAAGGATACTTATCTTTCAAATGTTTAGTTTGAATTTCATTAATCTAAATAGTGTACTTCCGTATTACTCCTGCATTCCTTTTGTTAAAGGTTAACTTATTATATTCATATCAAGGTCGTGCATAAGAAAAAACGTTTCAACTGTTCACTTTATAAACTTAGTATTATGCTTTTCAGAAAAGTTCTCCTGGTTATTTTTTAACCGTGTCCTTATTTAAATAGCTTAATCACTTAGAAATTCTCACTTTTCAAATATACATAGCGATCATATTCCAATTCACATTTTTATCGATATTACACTTAATTAAGTAATAAAAATTTTGAAAATGAAATTAATATATCGCTTTTGTTCTATTTAATGAAAAAGAAGTTCTCTAAATTGATAAAAATTTATTTAAAAATTTAAGGAAATAAAATATTTATAGTATAATAGAAAAAGAACATAAACTTATAAAAATCTTAATAGAATCAAAGGAAGCTAATAAATTAAAGGTAACATTAGAAAGACGTAACGATATTTATCAGTTTTAATTAGACGGGCATACCAGCACCAACAATCCAATACCAGATAAATTAGTTTATAAATTATTCATTCAAATTATAAACGTAAAACCAATTATAAAACATTCAATCAACCAATTATAAATAATTAACCATTCTGGAATTTAGATTTATAATCTCCAAGTTTTTAGTGATATTTCAATTCATGAAAATCGATGAATAAGACAGTTTTAGTTAAACGTGAACTTTGTACTCGTACGAAAAATACTTATTAAGGCATATTAATTAAAAAATATTTTGTGTAATATTACATTTTACTATTCCTTTAAAAGTGCCTAATAAGATATAAGAAAAATTAAATTGACAAGTATAATCTTATAATGGTATCAATTAAAAGGACTTAAACTGGAATTAATAGAAAGCTACGAGGAAAGTTATCCGGCATCTTGGATAGCCTAAAAAGGTTGTACTAGAAAATTGTGTTTTTTCATAACTAGAAAATACAAAACAAGGTAAATTACAGCGTCAGTGTTAACCAGATTGGGTTCAATCTAGATCCGTAGATATTTACGAAAATAAAATTGATTAATATGAGTACTATATAGTTACGTTTATCATGTACTTATTATTAAAATAATTGTACCAAAAGTATGAATTTATTTATATATTTTTACGTAAAAATTGTTTAGGAGAATGATAACATATTTATAGCTTTTTCTTACTGAGTCTAATTAGCGAATAATAAATTTCGGTATTAGATTCATTATATGTATTTAAAAATTGAATTTTATTATGTCTTTTACATTTTATTTATTATTTAACAATTCTTAGAATATTCAGATAGTATGAATCATATTCTACCATGTTGAAATCAATTATTTTATGTAAAAATTGATTCGCTTCGTACATATTGAACTCATCAAATAAGTTTATTTATTATTTATCAAGTAAGCTTATTTAATAAAGTAAGAATCCCGTTCAGACTATTTAATATTATGAATATTGCAAAAAAAACGATTTAGCCAACCCTTCCGGTTTTAGACATAAAAAATAATTTTTTACCTGCAATAAATGTGAATTAACATATCTTACGTATTTCCACGATTGCATAATAAATTTATCTAATTTATTCATGTATATCTTAATATATTAAAATTAAATTTGTCGACATAAAATAGTTCAGCAAAGAAAGATATAATGAAATTTCTATTATTTTTTCAATTTCTTTTAAGAGTCTGCATTAATCTAAAATGTTTATACTAAAATATATTTACAAATATTTATATTAGCGTTAAACTCTTCTAATTTTTGATTGATTTGAATGAATTAGAGCAATCTTTAACGCGCTAATATCTCTCTGTAAAAAACAACTCTGTCAATTTGAAAATCCTGTACAAATATAACGAAGTGCTAACAACATTCTTTAAATATGATGAATCTTGATCTATTGGGAAGGGCGATTTTTATCAAACTTTATTTATAGATACATAATAGACTAAATGGAAATAATTGGTGGTTTTCATAAAATAGTTATTGCTGTGTAGAAAGAATCTACTATTGCATAAAGCTACAATATTTTATTTACATTTTAGAATGTAAATAACAATTTATAAAACTGTAAATATTATTATAAATAATATTATAATATATTCTAATTAATATTATAAATCGACGGTTGGGACGAAGAAGGTTTTATTTTGATTACGCACGAAGAAAGGCTCTATTTCATTTGCATGCTGCAAAAGGTGCTATTTTGTTTGCACGTTGGAAAATGTTCTATTTCGTTTGCGCGCACAGAAGCTTCTATTGCTACCATTCCTTTTTTTTAGTGGCATTGTTATCAGTCGGTGTAAAATCTTTGTACGATATAGAACTTCGTGAGCAAACGAAATAGAACCTTTTCCAGAGTGCAAACGCAATAGAACCTTCTTCGTCTCAACCGTCAAAGTAATATTTATTATTTATACTTAATATTTTTACTTTTCTGTTAATTGTCATTTTAAGTATTTCCTTAATGCTTGTTACGATAATATTAATAATTTTATTTTAATAACATATACACCTTTTAGATCAGATGTGAATGTTGTTGGAATTTAAGAAAATGATTAAATAATAAAACAAGGTATTACTGCCTCTAGTAAATCATGATACGTATAATATCACTTACTGGAAATAATAATTATCTCGGATATACCCACATACAGCTGACTCTCTATCGGAACTTGCGTAAAACTGTGCAGCTATATAATGACGTTAATATATTATTCATAATCAGACTTTTAAAAAGCTCTTTCAAAAACTCAATGATTATGAATATTGCTCTACCGCTTTTAAAAGAAAAACAATAGCGCATATCTAATCGAAGAAATTAGAACGTGTAGGCACACAAAGAAATATTAAACTCGTGTAAGAAACAGTATGGAATTTCATCGAACCAAAAACGTCAACTTTTCGGAACTTTCTTGTGTACGCTCAATATATAGAAAGTACACCCAAGGGGAAACACCTGTCGGGACAACGTGAATTGGCATTTCTCCCAAGTGTATCGGCCGACACGAACAATAAATTACGCAACGGAAATTATGCATCATTGTTAATCACTCCGAGTATATATAATATACAATTCGTGACATTTTTAAAGCCGCGCTCGCAATTTACTCCTGAAGACATTCGGGAATAAAAAGTATCGCGATAAGATTTAAGGAGTTAGCTTGGCTTGTTTTTTTTTTTTTTTTTTTTTATTACTGAAATGAAAATTCGAATGTCGTGTGCACTCGCGGCTACATTGTAAGTGAACGTTATATGCGCGGTCATTTATATTTCATTTCTCAAAGCTGATTCGCGAAGCGCAGCCGTATACATTCGTGCGCGCGTTCGTTTTACGATTCTGTTTGTGTTTGCTGCCCGCTAAAAATCACGTAAGGAAAAGCTGACGAAAACATTAGCTCAATTTCTTCCTCTTATGGCACGATTACTTGAAAAATGATTATGAGAGAGAGAGAGTTATGCATATTCAAATGACAGCACCATAATCGTTCTCTAACCTCTAAAGATAAGATCATTTTTCTATGATTCTTTTTACGCTATTGACGAATGATCATTGGTATCATTATGTGTGTGAAATTAATTAAGGCTGACACCGATAATAAAGCAGTAGCAAAACAGTAAAAATAGATGATCAAGGAGACGAACTCCTAGGAGAGATTCTCACTAGACAATGGTCTACGAAATATAAACAGAAGCAGAAGCAACACGTGGACGACGAATTCAAAATAAATAGCATGTGTTAAGCCGTTAAAAATAGAAAGTTGCGCTGAAACAGCTCTAGCCAGTATATCAATGAATAAAACCATTAAATGCCGACTGCGCGCATTCATAATGTCCTAAAACTTGTGTATTTCAACTTGAGCGTCGCCGTGGATCGTATTAGTTATTCGCGCGTGTTACAGGTTTCGTAATGAATAGGTGTAAAAATAGTAAAAAAGCGTCGCAATTATTTCAACTGGAAGCCAAATAATGCATGAACGATAATAGATTTATCATTGGACGTTTTTTTGTGTACTTCGCGGTTATTATATAGGAGCGCCGATTTTACGTGATATATTGTACATACGTAATAGCGATATACAGTTCCGAAGCGTGATATTGTCACGCGATGGTCGAATGCCAATAACGCACTTGGTTTTCCGAGAAAATTCTAATTTGATTTTTGATTCTCTTTTAAAGAGTGGGAGTATGTGAATTATCCCATTCGATATGTATGTATATACATTTATCAAAGTCTTTTGCTTGCCAAGAAAGTGTTTTAGCGCACACCTAATATATTACTTTGCTAACTAGCTTCATTATACTAACTAGCTTTGTAAGAATGTCAAAATCATGACGGAATATAGTACAAAAAGCATTCCTTATTTTTCTATTTGAACTCCAGCTATTTGCAAAATGTCCAAAAGTGGTTATCTTGAACTTGCCATATCGTATTCTACTGTTTCTACTGATGCATACGAAGTACTTTTCGGGATATCTTAAATTTAAACATATGGAAGCATATGTTACAATGCTTACCACTTAGATGATTGTGCCATGTTTCATACCAGCCTTTAAGAAAACCAAGTGCTGAAAGAAGTGAAAATAATCGACAGGTGTAGTCAACCGAAAGTTCCTTATTCACTGGCTTCATGACTGGCACCGCTTGTTATCTTCAATTAAAATTTAAATTCCTACAGCTGACGCAATTTTTCTTAGCTTATAGGTATAAAATCTACAGGAAACTTGGAAAACACATAGGACACATTGTATTTAATTTAATTTGTATTTTGGAAATTTTAAATAATTTATTTCGCGGATTTATTAGCTAAGTCAGTTTGAGATCCTAAGGCATGAATTTTGGAAAAAAAACAATTTTTTGTTTTGTTGATCATAATGCTGATTAAATTCACGCACGAATACTGGGATATAGTATTTTGACAGGAATTAAATCAAAATACATAAATGCTAAACATTCAAAAATAAATGAGAAATTAATAGGTTATGGATTATTACCTTTTAGAAGCCATTCACCACTATTTCGTAAACTCAGACGATCACACTTATTCACACCTTCATATAAGTAGATAATATTTTTCTTCTGGCAAAGGCATAAAAAGTTCGATTTTTTAACCGATTAAGTATAGCCAGAACGCTTTACACTTCTATATTTAACTCTATCTATTTAGTTCCGATAAAGTTTTAAAAGAACAATATATCGAATTCTACTGTTAGCACAATTTATACTGTTCTAAGATACGTGATCAAGGAGCTTATTGTTTAACATCTTTTTCGTGTAGAATAGGTTGGTCTGAAGCAAAAACTTTATATTGCACTTCTCATTGTATCGAATACGTTATTCAACATAATCGGAAAACTGATCCTTATTACTTTCTATTTAATACACCTACAAGAAATGAAATCCTATACCTATATTTATCCGCTAAAAACTATAGCGTAAAAATTGAAAAATATATAGCTACAGCGATTTATCCACACCTTTATCAAAATTACCTTATAAACAATAATTTTCTTTAGTAAAATAACAAATTATTAAGAGAAATTAATAATGAGGGCATGTAAAATACTGTAACGTCAACATTGAAATCGAAGAGTCAAAATATTTCACAAATTTGAATGAATAAGTACCTTTCTTTTGAAACATTCGATCTTAGAGATACAACTTTCCTATAAATACCTACTCTTGTTTTTTTCACACCTTTCAAGCAAAGTCGTTAACGTCTTCGCAGTTGAATGATTTTCCGAATCTTATAATTAATTTAATAAAGAATCATATACATACCTATCTTAAAATTTTGTATTCAATATTAACAACTGTGTAGCTAAGTATTGTTTCGTTTCGTGCACCAAACACTGAAAACATTTAAATACATTACAATCTAATTAGGTAATGCGTTTACTTAGCGTACCGATAAAAAGTATAAGCACCGATAAAAAGTAGATCTCCTATATACTATCCTCGTAGCTAATCAAACCCGACTAACGGTATATTTGCACTGACGTAACATACAAATCGAATCAAAACATCGTCTGGAACCCTGCGAAAATCATGTCATGCCTTTACGATCGTGGTTTGTCTCCTGCAGATATACGTCAATTGTCAAGCAGAAAAAAACATTGAATTATACATCCTATATTGCATCATTCGTGAACAGCGTCTATATAGTATTGGCCACTTAAAACATGGCGTGCCGGCCAGGTATAACACGTGAACAGACGACCGACAAAAGTTTTTTTGCCAATCCGCCTTTCATTCTTTGTAACGTGGCGCGGGGCTCGTGCAGTCAGTGTGCAGTGTGTGCCTTGCCTCCCTTTGTTGCGTTGCGCGCGCGCGAACGCCGCGCACCAAATCCATCACACACCACACACATATAAGTATATGGCTATTATACGCGGAACTACACAGTCGAGCAGTGCGCACGCATATATATATATATATATATATAGTAGGGGGACCCGTGGTAGCTTTCTTCCCGAGCGAGAGACCGAGAGACGATCGAGCCTATAACTGACGCAAGGTTACATCAGCCTCAGAGCTCGCGGGAGCTGTGTGGACGGGATGCTACCGAGCTCGCGCTGCTCGCTCATTACTCTTTTACCGTCCAAAGAGCGAGGAGCTGAGCAGCTGCTGTTGCTGCTTGTAGACAACTCGGCCGCGACGGCTACTTCGTGACGACAGTATTAAACATTTAGGATATACCTTAGGATTAATTATGAAAAGGTACGGATCATTTTTTTTTCAATTGTATTTTTTTTTCTTGCATTGTTGCATTGCATTTTGCGAGGCGACTTTGTGTGCAAAATTTCATTTCCGTATTATATATATATATATCGGATTTTTTACTGTTATTTTTGTGCCACTGACCTTGATGGTGTTAAGTCGATGCTAGGTTTAGATATTTGACGGATTGCATGACTTTATTTCTTGGTATAAATCATTAATTTCGATAGTCATACGTCCAGTGTGTTTGAGTTGATAGATGAGCTTTGATGTTCATTAATAATGTTGACGGGGCGATCCGCATAGTAGTGCGTAATCGTTAATTTGATTAGTAAGCGGTTTTGTTATTTAATATCGTGTGGGAATGCCTTAAAAAAATCCTTGTTAATTGAAATGAAATGATCTACCTAGTGTCTCGTATAACATACTCCTATTTCCATATGTGTTCGCCTATTTACTTCATTTGTAATTCAATGCTTCCCTCGGTACTTCTCTTACAATCTGCAGACTTACTTAACAACTTTCTTTTTATTAGAGCAGAGTACAGACTGTGACAGTTCTTACTTATCATTTCATGTAGTCTAACTAGAAATAAACATCTTGATCAAACTGCCACCAGTTGTTACAGATATTATTTTGACTTACACAAATTATTTAAACTAATTGTTGTTATAATTTTTTTTCAGTAAGCAAGAAAAAGAGATGTGGGTGTTCGGCTACGGCTCTTTGATTTGGAAGGCAGACTTTCCATATGAACTTAAAGTTGTTGGACACATCAAAGGCTTTGTGAGGAGATTTTATCAAAAAAGTACTGATCATAGAGGAGTGCCTAGTCGTGTAAGTTTTTTTGAAATAAAATTAAAAGACTAATATGTTAAAAAATGAAGAAAATTAATAATTCTTTATTGACATAATACTTTACTCTTATCTTTATTTATTTTTAATAAAATAAGCAAAAAAAATATAAATACAGCAATCTTATAATAAAACTTTCAAAGAGTTTTTTATATATATATTACTTTCATAAAAATTTAGAAGTGCAAAAATTATTATCTATGTAATATCAGAAAATGATCTTACAGTATTTTTGTAAATTAATAAATGATTAATAGTTGTATGATTTAACATCAAAAGTTATCATTTTTCAAATCTACATCTCAAATTTTTATTACAGCCTGGCCGAGTTGTTACACTGCTTTCTTCGAATAATCCTGAAGACGAGGTTTGGGGCTGCGCATACAAAATAGCCAGTGAAAACATCGAAAGTGTAACCAAACATTTGGATTATCGGGAAAGAGGAGGATACGAGAGAAAAGATGTTCTTTTCCATCCAGTTAGTCAATCACTAGAAAAGGAAACATCATTTCATCTATTTATTTACATTGGTCAT
Source organism: Megastigmus stigmatizans (assembly GCA_900490015.1). Taxonomy (NCBI): domain Eukaryota; kingdom Metazoa; phylum Arthropoda; class Insecta; order Hymenoptera; family Megastigmidae; genus Megastigmus; species Megastigmus stigmatizans. The sequence goes on along the minus strand of UELV01096643.1, from coordinate 16,670 downwards.
GAAGATAATCCGAACTTCGCAGGATATGAAGATATTGATACACTAGCAGGACACATAGCAGAGTGCGCTGGCGCAAGTGGCCACAATACCGAGTATTTATATAACTTAGCAGCAGCAATGCGAACAATTGCTCCAAAAATATATGATGAACATTTGTATGAACTGGAAGATGCCGTAAAACGAATAGAACTGTTAAAGAAGAAAAAAGCATTGGAATTTGATCATCATAATCATAACATAGCTGTTACGTAAATTAATTTAATTGGACTAGCTTAATTTTACTAAATTAACTTAACATACTGAAATTAGAACTCCTGCGCATGAAGAAGTACAAACAAAATTCAATATTAGCAACATGACAGTTGTATTTGGATACCTTTTTATGTTTTAACAAAGCAAAAGCTAATTTTCTGAAATACAAGTATACTATCTGCTGATGATGCTAACTACTATTCCATATTTATTGTTAAGAGTTATATATGTACAAAGTATTTGCTCAGATGATATTAAATCTACAAAAGCTATATATACATTCAGAAAAAATATTCCAAATAGACCATTGAAAGAGTTTACAAAATAGTATAATGCACTGAAGTTTTTTAAGGTTTTAAGTACATACTAAACATTAATTCTTATATATTATACATACATAAAACTGATTTATACTGTACATAATTATGCTTGGAAGTCAAGTTTGTGATCTGGAAATTGTGATACTCGTAAGTCTTTTGAATAAAACTGCATCCATTATGAGACGTGAATTTAACTTTATTTCATTGTTTATTTATAACAAAACATTGTACTAAATTTTATTAATTGAAATTGTTTTTCCATATTGAAAATCGGAAACTTGTTATACTTAAAAAAACAGATTGATTCAATGAGAATATTAATCAGTTATTGATAAAATTAATGAAATAATTAAATTATATTTGACATTTTATCTATCTCTGTTTGCTGTGTGCAATACATTTTAATCTATTTTTTTAAGCATAACTATTCTGTTACTAATATCGATGAAAATTCAAGTAGTAATCATCAAAATCAAGCTTCTGAGACCAAACAATAACATAGTCAATACTCGAAATTCCGTAAAGTTTTGTTATAAATAATTTAAAATATTTTATAAAAAGTGGGTCAAAGCATTGAGCAAATCTTACTGTGTTGCAAGATTATTTTTATCGAAGCGGAATAAGATACAAAGGAAAAAAAACGTTCTTTTATATGCCAACAAAACAGGAAAAATTCAACTTTCTCAATAGTGAATTTCCAAAATTCAGCATAGCCGTGTCGTGAAAATAAAGTATGAAGCCAAAATCCCAAATGCTCCCATATTAGCCAAAGGGAAATCGAGGACTACTTTTCGCCGCGCGAGTCTTGAGAAGAAATTGCGCGAGTAAAAGAAAGATGTATAGAGTGCGCCGCAGCTGTGCGAGAAGCCTCGACAAACATCAGCGTATGTGTGTAAGGTCGTCGCGCGACGGCACGCGTAGTGATCAGCTGGGGTGCAACAACACGCGATTTTTCGCTCGTGTCTTGGAGAACGTTGCAGTGCGAGTGTCCCGGGCGTGTGTGTGTGTGTGTGTGTTTATGCGTGCAATCTATTCCATGTATACCGTGTACTGACGATGCGCCTGACCGTTGATTTACCTTTTATAGCGACGGTCAGGTTCAAAGGGAGCGAGGAAATTGTGCGTACATTCGAAATTAGCGCGAAAATCCAATTAAACTTACGAGATGTATCTCTGTACAACATTAATGAAGGATATTTTTACTTGAGCTTTTGACGATTCCAACGATGTGATTGATTATGTAAATCAGAATGAAAGTTGTACTTATTAATATAACTAATATACACATATATACTTTTAAATACTGGCTTTATACTAGAGAGAATTAATTTGTAATTAATCTAGAAAATAAACGCATAATTAAAAGTATACTTTTGTCCGCTACTTATTTTCAGCGATAAAATAGGCAATTACTAATGATAACCTAGGAAATAATTACTTCATCTTCTAAAATTCTCTATAATAACATAAGTAACCATTCTGAATCCTTTCCTGAACTTATCAAATAAATTTTCATAATTTAATTAATGTCAGTATAAATAGAAATAACACAATTTTGAGATAAAAGAACTACTTGTGAATTAATATCTCTGTATAAAATTAGCTATTGAGCCTAAGATATAGCAAACATCTTGAAATCTACGATTAACGGATTGCCTAAGACAAGGCGCTCTGATTATCATCTGTCGATTTTATATCAAAGAGCACGGCAATATTCACAGACCGATATATGAGTTATTTTCATTAAAAGAAAGGTCACTGGATGCCTTTACGAGACTTTCATAAAAAATACTGATAAGAATTCTTTTGATGTGCACATTAAGCACTTTCCTATTGCAATATTTTATTTTTTTTTTATCAGAGTTCAATTTTATCTTATTGAATGTAGATTTTAAATCTCCCTTTTGAACTAAAACTATCTAAAACTTTTACATTCTGAATATTTATTTTACAAAGTAAAACGTGCGTGATTGCATAAACACCTAAAAAACAAGTAAGTAATGCTTCGGTGATACTAACTCATAACACTTTTTCTACATTGCCGCATGTTGTCAATTCAATTATTATGAAATGAAAAACTGCACTAAAGTGTTAGGTATTAGAATTTTCAATTTATCAAGCACATTATGATACGTAAGTATAATTATATAAAAGAGAAAATACATTGATAAATATTGCGATTACTCATTTGTTTACATACTGTTATGACAAAACCACTGGCCTTACATCTTAAATTACTTATTGAAGTGATACTTGGTTGTTTTTCAAGCATATTTTTATTGCATAAAGAAATGATTCTTTTAATATATAACTTTTCCTTATCAGCAGTAAATATTAATAATTAAAGCAAAGTAGGTACTTCTCAGTCAAAGTAATCACGTTTTGCAATTAAATATATTAGTCTTTCGATTTTTATGAATTATTTACTAATCGTTATTGATTTTACTTTATCTATTAATATATTTAGAAGATTCAAGATAAAAAAACAATGAATGAATAGAGCACCTAATAATCTTTATATAATTTATATAGGTACCTACTTGTAAATTGAGATACAAATATACTACTCCCGGTTTCCATTCCGCCGGTGGAGTTATACCGACATTTACCGTTACATACATTTTTCAACGCATTTAATTTTTAGAAAAACTCTATCAGCATTTTGATAATGATATGTACATTATGTGATTACAGTTTCATAAAATTCCATCCATAATTTTATTCTCAAAGATTTTTGGTATCGAAACTTACGTTCATAATTCACAGATTTTTGCCTCTGAAATCCTCGAAGAAATGAATTAAGGGTAGAATTTTGTGAAAATTGATATAACATAATGTTTAACATCATTATCGAGGTGGTGACAGAGAGTTTTCTCCAAAAACTAATCTCTATTATTCACATATTTCGATAAATACGAAAATCGGTAAGGTAGGAATATCCCAACTCTGGTACGCCCTGTAATGTATTATATAGGCCAAGAATGAAGTTACAACACACACTTTGAACTAGTAATTGTATTTATTATTAATAATGAATGAAAGGTTATAATGTTGTTTAGGAGGATCGCGTATTACCATACTCGGCAAGAGCTAATCGGGTTCTGATCGCAACTGGCACTTTTGGGCCTCGCGCCTGCTCGGCTATCGGTGCGCCCTCTTATGGTGGCGCTTATATATACATAGATATACAACACACCCCGTAATAAAAAAAAAGTATAGTTTTTATTATTTTTTATTTTAATACAATCTTTTAATAGCACTTTCTGACCTAATTCCATTTCAACGAAAATACAAATGATATTATAAAGCTCCTGTTTACGGGCAACTCACCAATCGGCTAACTTTTACTTAAATGCTATATATATGCATGTTGAATCTGTAAAAGCTTTATAAATGTTTGCTGCGTGAAAAAAATGATATCATACCATGTTTTATCATCTAAATTATTTTTTTATTTCTTCATCAGAAATATTTAAATGGCTCAAGTAATGTTCAATAACTCCCCGAAGTCTTAAAAATTGATCGAACCATTAGTAATTGATGATTTAAAGACTAATCACATGATAAAAATAGACTAATTAAGTATCTATATATAAGCGAATTAATTAACCAATTGGCAATCAAGTAAATTGTTGAGAGACCGCCTGTTTCTACTTAAAATCATCCCATCGTCATCGCGCCGACTGCCAGTGTCGAGCGTCGGATCGTCTAGCCTTTTACGTCCACAAGGTCTACTCTACTCGCTCCAGTCACAATACGAATTAGTGATCCTAACTATACCAGTTATCAGCTGGTCATTTTCCGTCACTTCTTAACTTCTAAACATCGCAAACTCGCAAGTCGCGACAGTCACGACGCCATAGTACCAACTACTTGCACACAGTCATTCCCCGATGCTATGGCCGCTATGTACATACAGTATATGTGTGCCGCTGACTCACACACACCGGCTGTATGTGTGGAAACTGTCAAACGGGGAGAGCGAGAGAACGGCACATAGAGTCCAGCGCCCATCAGTTCGGCCCCGCTACGAGCGAGAGTCTCACGGCTCTTTCTCGAGACGTCGCTCTCTCAACTCCTGTTCGTTGTCATTTTTTCTTTTATTTCCTTTAGGAATCAACGAGACCGACTGATCCTCTAGAGCAAGAGGAAGCCGTCAGCGGAACGCATCCGGGTGAGTTGCACAACCCTACGATTCATAAACAAAAGATATATAAAGCGAGAGACGGGAGAGCGAGGATTCGCGACTCGCCTTTATCTACTGACGCTCGGCTACGTATGAAATGCGTAGCAGCGTAGTTGTTGCTGCTTGCACACTCTGTCTCTCTCTCTCTCTCTCTCTCGCGCTTTATACTGCACTCTGGCCTGACTCTTGTGTTCTCGCGGACGGCTTCTTTTTCTCTTTCTCTCTCTCTCTCTCTTTTTCGCGGACATCGACCACCTCTAGCTCGCTCTTTTTATCCAACTCACTACAACGGTGGCAGCGTATATGATTCCTTTGACAGTATTATATATTTAGTGTTGTCGTCATCTCTTACGAGATTGAGAAAGAGAGGGAGAGAGAGAGAGAGAGAGAGAGAGATCGCGCATAGTGACGAGCGAATCATGTTTGTTGCTGTTTTGTGTATACGTTCGGATAATTCTCTTGGCTCTTCTCTCGTTTTTTATGCGAGGAGAGTCTGCGGAATGCGGATTTTTTCTTTTGCTCCCTCTCTCCCCCTCTCTCTCTCACTCACTCTCCCCCAGATATCTGCTCCGCTCCACTGCATTTTTTCGGAGCTACGTTCTCTGGGCTTTGGGGTTTGTTTTTGTTGTTGCATGTATTGATTTCTCTCGCGCGAGCGTCCCTCGAGCTGTCGCGCGAGAGACTGTCCAGAACAGGATCGCAGTGTTGCCATCGGCCCAGTGATAATGTTTACAATCTGACTTGTTCCTGTTTCTCTCTTTTAAATAATTGGTGGGGTTCGACCGAGGGTTCAACTATGGAGCTTAGAAGATTCGAGTCGGGTACAGGGGTTACATGGCGCATAGCAACAACTTTTCTAGGCGGTGAAATTTCTGTTTTCGTCATTATACGTTTTGTATATTAAACAAATCGTTTATCAACATCGGCGATGCTTTTAATATTTATGTATGATAATTCTGCAGTTCAATGAAACAAAAGAGAACCAGTCTCTCATGAGATTGCGAAATTTGAGTGTCGAATGTTATTGTATATTTAATCTTGGACAATTAAAGGGGCTATTTATTTAATCAATTGAATTTTGTAATGATAATTGTTAAATGCAGTCCAATGACGCCTGACGTCATAAAAGTAAAGATGATTGGTCTTTGAAATTGATTGGATATTATTAAAGATAAAATTGTTGTTTACAATGATCGACAAAATACGGGTTTTTAAGATTTATCTTACTCGTTAAAAAATAAAATAACATTTATGCCTATGGTCAAAGAAATATTATATTATGCTCTTTAAAACTCTTTGATCATTATATTCTCATGAAAATTTCAGTAAATGGCACAATAATTTTCACCTATCATTCGATATATAAATAAGTATTTTATTTGCATCGCGTGCAGTATTGTGTACTGAATACAATCGATGTATTATAAATAGTATTGTTTATAAATATAGATTTTACTATTTTAATAATTTTAGATGTATTTAGTTTTTTCATAGTCTTTTTTACATAAAGGTTTAGAAATCTACGTTAATTATTTCTAATGAATGTGTTTATTGTCAAAAGGGAAATTTTTACCGTTGATAATACCGTATGATTTAAAATTGCTACCTTACCAACAAAAAACACAAATTTAAGTATATATTAGCAGATAATATTTAGAAAATGAATCTTAAATCAGCTGATTATATTTTATAGCCAACATTTAATTATAAAATTCTAATAAGTTTACAATTAATAATTTTCGGAAAGCATATTATATCTACTCATTATTTATTGCTAATTAGTCGATAGGACTTTGAAAGCAAAAATTATTATTATGTATATTATATTTTTTAATCGAGCGTTATTTTAAGTCTATCATGTATAATCTTTCAAAAAGACACTGTTATATACGCTATCAGGCAGACACGACGTCAGCATAAAAGATGTGATTTTATTTACCTCAGTGATTTGGGTCTACTTAACAATCAGATGTTTTCAAGTCATACAGAATTATAAATCGTTATAATTTTTTTTAAATATTCTTGATAAAATTTAATACCAATTATCTATACGTTTTTATAAATTGAGTTTGTTCTTTTTTATTTTCATTTTCTTTTTAATTTTCATAACAATTAAATCTTTCATTATTTTATCATTATATATGCGCGTTACAAATTATTATTTATAATTAATTACTAGAAAATTTTGAGTAAAAATTATTTGTAAACTATAATTTATTAGATCTAGTCTTTGTCAATAACTATATGTATGTTTGAAAAAAAATAATAGGTTCATACATTTAGTGATAATCCTTCTGGATCTTACGAGTTTTTGCTTGACACAGCCTTGTAGAGAAAACGTCTTTAAAAGAATTTAGAATACTAAAGTTTAAATATAAAAGATTTGCACATGTGTGCGTGTATTTTTTTTAAAGAATTAAACTGATTATAAATTTAGATTAAAAACTTCGTCTATAGTAAAAATCTAAAATTTAATTACATATAGTGCTAAATATATATAACTAAATGTAGCTAAACTAAATACGTAATAAAAGATTAATAGGAAATTATTACAATGCCTAATGAGGTAAAAGTACGTATTATTAAACGCTCTACGGAGGTTTTTTAATTTAGAATTCCTATATAATATAAATATATAATATAAACAGTAAAATTCCTTCATTTTGATCCGGGTGGCGTCAAATTTTATACATGCACTTGGACACCTCGATATTCTAACTTTTTAAAAAGAAGCTTAAACACTTGAAAAATTTATATTTATTTTATAAGTCTTGCGATCTTATGTTCGCATGTTATACATGCACTTGGACACCTCGATATTCTAACTTTTTTAAAAGAAGCTTAAACACTTGAAAAATTTATATTTATTTTATCAGTCTTGCGATCTTATGTTCAAAAATGGGAATGAATTTGTCTTATACGCAAATATAAATTATAACTATCTCTAAATATATCATTTATCAAGGTGTTTCATAATCGGTACTTTAACCTTATTTATTTACTGACATGAGAGTTAAAAGAAATTAGATAGAAAAGCCAAAAGTTTATAATAAAATACCATTAAACATTCTATACAATTCATTCTTGAAATTCATTAGTGAAATTTTTTAAATCACTTTAGGTGCCATGAAAATTAAATTTTTCATCCTAACGGTAAAAAAGTAGGCTAGGCATAAGCGAAATACTTTAGAAGAAGACGCACCTCGACCGATTTGGTAGTGTTTTACGCATACAGGAAACTTTCACTGTGTCGTGTATAGAATCCGCGGCGTCCATAGCCGAGATCTACGAAGTTGGTAAATGTACGTAAATCTTTGTAATTTAGAAGTTACTAATTCTATTTGTTTGTTGCACATAAAAATTAACATGAAATTCGACGTAAATATATTAATTATATTATCACATTTTAGCAATTGCTAAATCATTTAGTTTAAATATTAATTTTGATAAAAAATTTATTTGAAATATTTTGAGATAACAAAACTAATAACACGATTTATGCAATTTTGAAGATGCAGAATATTTTAACAAGCTTTATCTGAAGACTTTTAAAGCTACTATAATTTATCACACGTTTGTCATTTTACATCAAATTCGTAACAAGTTTGTTAAAAAAAAACTCGATTTTTGAACAAAATTATTGTATTTTTTTTGTCGGTGACCTACTCGCTCAAAATTTGCAAGCACTCAGCTATTATTAATGATATATTATAGTTTTGTACGATACTCAGTAGTTTTTATCATGTTATACCCTATATATATATATAAATATTAAAATATGCAACAAATAAAAGAGTCTATTATCGAATTAGTAGATCGGTATTCGAATTCAAATGACCCTTGGGTTTCTCTCAATATTCGCAAACATTTCCGGATTTCTGAACCTATCTCCGCACGACTGAATCAGCTCCAAAACGCAGATTAGCGGCAGAAAACGATTTTTAAATAGACCGGGTATCACGTGTACATCTGCACGTGTCTGAACTGGCGGTAGCAAGTTCGAACACGTACAATTTCTAAGATAGCACCGTACATACTTGTTACGTCATTCGCTCACTCCTTCCACAGTTTATATCGGCCAGAGACCATCGGCATTCTCCACAGTGTATTTCCATATAAGTATTCGCCGAAATCGATTAAATTTTGCACTGGATTTCTCGAGAAACTTCCCATTGTAACGTCAATCCCCATTACCCATTATATTATGTTATCCTTGTTTAGAACTAATTTAATAAATTTTTAAACATTTGAAATGTCGGTTTTCGTAGCTAGAGCTACTTATAGAAAAGAGTACCAAACTATTCCAATTAGTATCTTGTAATCAACAGTGTGTCATAACTGCTTTTTTATTCATTACTAACATTTCCTTCAAAGAAATTTCCTGTCAGTATATGAAAAAGTAAAATTTTTCCTAGTTGGGTAACAGAACCTTTTGTGGTAGTTTTGTCAGTTCTTTTACGCTTTGACATTGCGCATACTTTTTATACCTAATTATAAGATTTATAATATCGATCTAAACTCATTGGTCTACCCGAGTTGTTTTCTACAATAATAATACATTTCTAAAATTGATATTTTACTGTTCTTTTGAAAATAAGTAGGTGTGGTTCTCCAATCGTATAATTTTTACTTTTTATAAGTTGGTATCATTATCATGACACTTGAACTATTTTGATGACAATCGAATACAATAGATTCACAAAAATAATTAGTACACTATACGTAACACGACGTAATATGTAGAGTTATACAATAATTTAATTAAATTGCTCTAATAATGCACGAGACAGAGTATAGTTGCAATAATACCCGAGATATTGCATTGTTTTACTGATGTAACTATTTCTGTTACTTACTGATAAATTGTATTTGTACGAGTAAGTTACGCAATGTTTATTGTAACTGGGCCTTAGCTGTAATGCAAGTAAAATAATTAATTATTGATTAATATACGCACATTGAAGACAGTATTTGTTTCAATGCAGTCCATTAGCATTAAATATACAGATTTATTTCTAGAGCAATATGCAAATTAATTTGGTTAATGAATCATTCTACGCTTATACAGGCTTACCTTCAGGTCACAACTCGCGATTCGTGAATCACTCGGCTCGTACCTTCCTTTGCAAATGCTTAGCCAAGAATGCCGTCCAATTATTATCTCACACGCTATGATCAAAATTTCTATGTAAAAACCCCAGTTTATTCGTCATACAGAGTAAATTGTAGTATTCTCAATGAAATAAATATCTTAGCATGTGCGAATTGATAGAATATTAATGAGAAACTGAATAATTTGACGCGTGCGATAACAACTTTTTCTCTAATCTGCAAATATCCTACATTACATTGAGAAAATATGAAATTCAAAAGTATGTGTTAATCGATTTATATACTTATTAATGCAAGAATTTTAACTTACTAATTTTTTTTAGAAATTATACTTCAATCTAATGTTTTATTTAACGAATATAACATCAATCAGACGAAACAGCTTCCAGCGCAAGGTCTGCCAAGGTCTTGTTACGGCCCTGACTCTTTTTCATCATCGCACTCTTTCTTGCATCTCCCTTCACAACAAAGCTTCTCTTTGTCTTCTTCGATACACGCAATATCGCTAAGCAGTCTCTCAAAATTCAAAAAACATAAATAAATTTACTTTAGCTTGTAGCGCAAAATAAGTACGGAAATAATGTTAAATTTATGTGAAAATACGTTTTTTTTTAACCTAAAATATAAATATGAAAATTATGTAATCAATTAAAACTTAAGCTTTCAGAGATATAACACGCTAAATATAGATTGGAAATATTAGATTATTTTTATTCAAAAAGTCGGTGTGATTTATATTATAAAAAGTGTAATATTCAGGAATATCGAAATTCTTAATTTCGTCAGAATATTTCTACATCGCTCATATACTTTGGAGTACAATATATATCTACGTTTTAAATAATATAATACTGCATTGAAGTATAAAAAAATTATGTTACAAAATTATCGCGCATAGGATAATGAAGCATCGTATTGTAATGCTGATGCACGATTATGCTTATAACAGTATACTCGATTAGCTCGTTGTGCTGACCCGTTTTTTAGTACATTGGTCAACTTCCTATTACACGCGAAGAGTATTTCGGAGCCTTACTTAACTGAGCTGCCCAAGCCTTAAACTATACGCACGGAAAACTAGACTTCTTTTACTACTACAGCCGCCCCTTATCTTCGAGTGCGTGATTTATCTAACATTTTTTTTTTATTCATAATGTTTCATATTGTTTGTACAAGCAATGTATGCTTATTCTATTTGATTATGGTTATTTTTAAACCCTAATTTGAAAATTATTTCTCTTTTTGATGAGTGATTCATCTCAATTTAATCATCTATTATTATCTCACTCTTAAGAATAACTTTTATGAGCATATACATTCTTTACAGTATTCGTAACACGAAAATGGTTGTGATATATGAACAAACTTATTGGTGACGCCCGTCAAGAAAAATGTAACTTTTTCTTACAGCAAATTAGTTTTTTAGGTCAATACAATAGATTATTTTAAATGACAAAAATTTTACTTCGTCTTTGTACATTTTAATACCTGTCCAAAAAAAATATACAATGGTTTTTAAAGAACATTCTTTGTAATTTTTTTGTGTCCTTCAAAAAAGGGAGCACAATGCCAATCAAGCCAGTTTTAAAATCTCGTTCTGTTCGAGTTCACACAGTACGTTCCCCTACTTTCGAGATCAAACGCACCCTATGCATAAGCTCCGCATATAAAAAGACTGAATTTCAACTAATCATACAACTCGGTCGCTCCTATATATACCAGTACCTGCACAAACTATCAACGTTTAACTTCGTCAGATCGAAGCGAAGGAGAAAAAAAAATTCAAAAATGCAATTCCAACGTATATTTCTGTCCCGTCGAACATACCGGCCGTAGAAGTTTATACTAGTGATTCGCTCTATACCCAAAATAGCGCGTACGTACCATATAAAAAAAAGGTAACAGAGACAAAGTACGCGTGCGGGCAGGGGCTCCTCCGTGTGCACAAGGCTTCGAGTGCCAGTTACGTCCCTGAACTTCGGGATCGGACAACTAGGGGCTCGGCGTTATGCTTCGGGCATTCTCGTGCGCTTCCGCTCCCCTTCTTTGTCCACACGCATACACACACACGCAGACGCAGTCACAGCTGCGTGACGACGCGATAATATATCTATATACGCGCAGGTTAGCCATCTGTAAATGTATGCGAGCGAGCGGTAGAAAGATGGTGGCGAGGCCTCCGAGGCTATATAGGCATCGGATCCCCGAAAAACCGGTGAAACATAACTGAAGCCTTGTGGAGAACTGTTGTGTGTGCCTCTTCTCCGTCACTTGAGAACAAAAAATTAACGATATAAGTATACTGCTGTCCAGTGCTACGCAACGATAAGCATCGGGGAACGAAATATACCATTACACGGCTATTAGTAAGAGAAGACAGTGCGTCAAGTAAGATATTGCGTCGGCAGAACATTACGAATTTTCGAACTGTCGTACGTCGCGTTCGAACGAGTTAGTCGGAGTGTTCGTAGGTGCGCGCGCATCATAAACCGCGAGTGTGAGACCGTGTACGTGATATTATCCGCGCTTGGGATGATTTTGAAAGAGTCGGTTGCAAAGTGCTGTTGTATTATGAGGCGATCGGGTCGGCTTCTAGATGAAGGAAACAAGGTGTTCGCATCATCTTTCATACACGAAGCTCCTCGAAAATACGAACTGATTTACTGATGTGTGTCGTTTTACTATATCTGGCGAAGAATAAAAACGGTGTAGCAAGCTTTTAACGAATCTTAAACTTAATTTATTTATTGTAAATATATATATAAGGATATAATACTCGAAAGTCATTATTCATTTAATACATCGGAGCGGAAGCAAAGTATTCACATTCCAACGGGTTTCCCAGGAAGAGAGCAACGAGCAAGACTGATTTAAACATTTTTATCTTTGTATATAACGAACAAAGGGTTTTGAAGAAGCGCATCAGCAAAGAAGAGAAGTGAAAGTTTAGGAGGAGCTCCTTTTTCGCTAGGATAAGAAGGTGAAAGAAGACGACACGAACAACAGCGCATTTCGTTGATTTTTTTCACGTCTTTCTTTTTTCTGTACGCCGTGTGCGTCTGGACGTGTGCGCACTCGCTTGGCCCTCGGCTGTTTTTGACAGACCGCTATAAGTGGGTTTACTACGCTTGCATCAGCCGCTACTATTATACTTGAACAACCCGAGCGAGCGAACAAGCCAAAGTGCACGTACTACAGCACTCGCTCTCTCTCTCTCTCTTTCTCTCTTCCTTTGTTCCTTCAAAAACGAACGCGTACTAACTTATTACACGAACAATTTCTGTGATCGTCGTCTACTTTTCTGTGATAAATGTGAGTATTATTGTCGATTTTTAGACTTATTGTCTTTTTAGTTGTTCACTCTTTCGAAATTTACTTATTTCTGTTTTAAGCTTGACAACGATGTATAGCTTTCTTTGTTTACACTGACATTTCGGAGTCGCAGGGCGTCGGTATAGGAAGTACTTTCTTACTGACAACGTTTCGTAAATTTTTAGACCTTTATTTTATTTTATTTTATTTTATTTTAAGTTATTTAACGGTAGTAACCAATTTGAAAATTATTGGATATTGGGTTTCTGACATCGTACTCTGATAATAATTATTTTTTGTGAAATAGTCTTAAATATGTATACAACGTTTGTAGGTGTTTAAATAATCATGTAAATTTTATTTTATGTTGATTCGATTAATTTAATTTTTTTTATATATTAATTAATAAAACTAGTTTTATTATGATGATTGTCTTTATTTCAATCAAACTGTGTTACCTCTCAAAGAGGCTGATGAAATATTGTATATCGAATTCTTCTGATAATAATGACTCAAGTCATCTTCTCTTAAGTTTATCTACCTGATGCAACAAATCAACTTTTTTGTTTATAATTATAATTAAACTGTGATAAAAATGTTTATCTTATACTTTACATTTCTACTATAATAATTAAATTAAATTTTTATTAAGTTTGCAAATGTCAGAATATACTTATTAAGTTTTATTTTATTTAGTACGTAAAAGAAAATATGTGATGCAACTTATTTATGGATTTAAAAAACATTGAATTAATCGAATTTCAAAAATTACATCAGCATGTAGTAGAAAAAAAAATTTGAAACCAGTGAAAAAACATTCTAGAAGCTTCGATCTCCCAAAAAAAAATTTCATTGCCACTTCCATTTTCGATGACTTGAACCTAACCTCCAAATCACGCATTACGCAGCGCATTTTAATCCTCACTTCGTCACGAAACTCCAAAATTTCATAATCCGTTTCCAGTAAACTTGTTTACGTACGCCGCACCGATAAACTCCCGTCATACGGAGATCCGCAAGGAGAAATCGAGAGGAGAGTGCTGCGGCGCGCTCAAACTTCTGGAAGTTGCTATAGTGTTTCGCGCCTTTTTAAAAATAGATGGTGTAGATTATATAAAAAAATGAAGGAGTAAGCGAGACCGAAAACTTGTGCTCGCGCGCTCTTGTCGTTGCACAGCCTACGCGTCGCCCTCTAAATGAGTTTATTGCGAAGGTCGTGATTGATCGAGTTTTACGGCAATTGCGGCGGTGTGTGCGCCTATGACCCTGGCCTCCTTTAATCCCTGTACCTGGCGAGTCCGTGCCTTCTTGCACTATTGCACGAATGCTTAATCCGAACCCGATGATTCGCTTCCCTCACTCGTGTTACTTGCGCTTTTGTCCGATGCCATCGTGATAGAATATCTTACAATCGATATGTACGTTAGATGGATTGCATAGATGAATGGAATTGGTTGTAAATAACCGACGTTTTTTCATGCCTACTTTTTGGAGTCAGATGTTTTTTGTTAACTTTGTTTTCGCTTGAAGTCTAGTCTTTTTATTGTGTCCGATTAAATATTAAATTAAAAAAATTTAATTTATGCCGCAATCTGGTGAGCCTACATCACCAAATTTTTCATGAAATGTAAACAAAGTCAGCTTGTAAAAAAGTGTGTTATAAGTAAGTGCCCAAAAACAGGTATTGCTGTGCTCGGCCTCTCCTCGCGTAAATAATATAAAAAAGGATCGCGCGCGGTTAAAATGTGAGTCACACAATCGATATACTTATATACGTGCCTGATGCGTAAATGCTGCAGGAAAGTATATGCTACACCGAAAGTAGTTTTCTCTCATTTCACGTTATTAAATATGTACGCGTACACTTATAAACTCTTCATGTCAAGTCCATTAACGCTCCGCAATGCTTTTCTATCACAGCAGCTCTCAAGGCTTTTCGCACAGCGTGATTTATAAGAAATGCTGTCAGAAAGTTCGCTCTCGCTACGGAAATACTACTTCTGTCGTGTATTACAATAATGTACTGCTATAAATAAATATATTTAATCAATCGAAATGAATGGTACGGGCTTCTTGTATAAATAGAGAGATTGTTCGAGATGCCTTTGTATCAGGTCACATATAATTTGCAAATAAATCAATTAATTTTTTCTACGTTGGAGTTTGATTAAAAGAACAGTGCTCCATTTTTCCCTATGCGTACTGAATATGCAGTAAGAAAGTGTCACAACGCATAAAGAGACACTCTGCGACTTCGACATAATACAGATGGAATGTTCTAGCTACAATTAATTCACGTGCTACAAGGCAACGAGACCTAGTATAAATTGCGGATAAACTCGCAAGTGTGGTATACGATATAATGCACGAGCTCGAACCTTCTGGCACATTCCGCAAAGTTTCGGCAGCCTCTTTCGCTACTTTCGTCTGCTTGGATCACGTAGATAAGCGCGCGAACCGGGCGACGGCGTTTTGGAGGCCGCGGAGGGGAAGCATCTTTTTGGCGCCATTGACTCTCGGACTGAGAGCGACCCCGTCCGTGTATAAACTATTTTTGAAATGTGCGCGTTATTGGGACGAAAAATAATTTTGAAGTTTTTTTTTAATGCGTAGGTTCTCTGGAAAAAAAATAAACCTACTGACATTCATTTGATATTTGACAGACCATGGCTATGTTTTATTGTTAGTTGGACTAAAATCATTTTATTTTAGATTTTTGTTTTTTCAAAACGTTCTGTAACGCGATTCTTATTGTACGTAAAGTGATTTCATCGAATTTATCAATGATTCAGATAAAAATAGACTTTGTTGATTTTTTGATTATCATTAAATTCCGAAATTTCCATTTGAAAACACGAATTAGTGAGACTTTGTATTACGATAAGGTAATCAGTTAATAATGACTAATACACCAAAAGTATCATAAAGATAAGCATTTTCATATTGTCTGCTGATGTTGGTTTAAAGAAAATCACGTTTCGAGCGTTTTTATCTTTCACTTCATAATCTGCGCTATTTCAACGTTGTTGTGTATTTTCAACATAAAAGATGTTTACAAAAAAACGATAAAAGTATTTTATAAAAAACGCGAAGCAAATTATAAAATATCCGTAATTTAAAAGCTTGACCAAAACAAATTCATTAATGTATTGACTTAAAAACGCAACATGTATCACTTCTATTAAACGCGACAAGCGGGTCTTAATTATTTTCAAACTATATATGTAGATGTCTATAGACATTATCGGGTGTTTACCGAATATATATGACAGGCTTCTACACAGTTAATTTGTTGCTGCCGCGATGCTGTTTTACCAATATGATAGTCTTGCAAACAATGAAAAGTAGAGCGTAATCTTATTTTTTGTTTTGTTTAACCCATTAACGACTAAGACCCCGAATTTTCAACATCTTTTTCAAGGCTTTTTTTCAACTAAAAGAAAGGTTTGAAAAAATTTGAAATAGATCATATCCGACGTATTTTGAGC
>UELV01096639.1:0-42465 GCA_900490015.1 Megastigmus stigmatizans | reverse complement strand
ACCTATATCCGTCTTATGCATAGGTATCCAATCTCGTATAATATACCCTTTTAGGCGCCAAAATTAGAAGTTAATTAAGGAATTTAATTATTGGTATATGTAATATAAATAATTATTATGTTTAATAACTGATTCGGTATGGAAAAAGTGATTCATTAATAGTTAAGGAATGGTTTCTTTGAGGTACAGACACGCAACGCTTGTGATCGTGCATTAACTGTTAATGAATATTCCTTAACGGTTAAGAGATATGCATTTGAGTCAACTAACACGAGAAATTTTTTTCCCAAATGCATGGTGCATTTGGCTCAAATGAATCTTTCTATAAGTTTAACATTGACATTCCTCTTAGAACCCAATCAATTTTGCTCTTTGCAAAAAGTGTCAAAGACAGTCGCAAGCTGAAGGATGGCAATCGAAGCCTGTTGCACAAGTAGAGTGCCATCCCAAACTGGAACACGAAAACTTGCGGCTCTATAGATAATCGAATCCTCCTTTATCGGCTTGGCTTGACATGCTCAGACCGACAGCCTCTTCTTCCGCCTCGATTGTGACGTCCGCGAGATCCTTTCTCATCCAATCCACTTGCGCAAAGTCTCGCTTCGTGTCTCACCGCCGCGTATTTTTAAAATCGATTATTTTCCTCGAGGTATTTATTTTCTTTCCTACTGCTGTTGCTGCTGCTTCTTCTCTGGTATTAGCATACAAGAAAGCGTTGCTTCCACGCGCGTATAGTTGCTGAGCTGCGCTTAGCAATTGCATTCCCCAGTTTCAGCGGCTTTACACACTTGGAGCGAAGATTTTGTTCCGAGAAAAACTGTAGGCAACCAATGAATCTTCTGAACGTCAACACCTCTTTTCTTCCGGGAAATCAATAAAAGCTAAGATTATTTTTTGATTAATCGATCGTAACATATTGCACAGAAATTTTCTACCCCTATAATCATTTATTTAAAGTTAGAATATAATCCGGATACAGAAGGCGACCATTCCAACAAAAGTTTAACAGGTAATTTCGTCGATCGGTTTCGTTTTCTCATTCTCGATTCGAAAAAAGGCTACTGTTTCCTACACAGCGCTGCACACATACCTATTCTTGAGAAAAGAAGAGAGAGAGAGAGAGAGGGGGAAAAAGAGCGCAACCAGCATATCCATCATCCGTCATCGTAGCGTGAAACGAGTCATCGGCATATCCGCTAGAGTACAGAAGAGAAAAAAAAATGTAAACCACACGCGTTAAATCGATATGGTCGGATCCGATCGTTCGCGGATATTGAAACAATTCGGTTTTCACGTTCGACTGGCCGCATGAGTTCCCCGCCGCTATACTCAATGGAAATGCTATTCTTTACGCTCCGTGTTTCGGAAGTTGCTTTGGAAAAATTAAGTAATGCTCGCGTGCACCGTCGGCGTTCTCTTCAATTCGGTTTTACGTTGCGGAAAACGCGGTTATACTTTTGGAAATGAATGGCAGAAGTGGAGTTTGAATTCGTTCGTTTGGAATAATTTCTTTTTTAAGTAGTACTTTATCGTACATATATCACGTTCTGTTTGGTTGTTATAAAAATTGTAGTTGTGTTTGAAAACTTTATTATTTAATCTTTTGTACATGTATAAACATACCAATAAGTAGAAGCAGAAAAATACGATCTGACTAATTTGAAAAGTTGACTATTATGATAAACTTTCAATTAATATTACGGATACAAAGTAAACCTCGTAAAAAACGTTGATATAATTTTTAAACAATTAATTTGAAGAAAGAAAAAACTTTGTTTAAAAGAGACAATGGATAGAGTATAAGAAAAATGAGCGGTAAATAATTTATCATTGTTACCAGCTGTTGCATGTACAAACGTATACAAAAAAAAATGATTTTACGTACAACAAGAGACCAGACCGAAAGCCTCATAAATGAATATATAAAGAGATGTAATCGTTCTCCTCTCGATAAGATTCAAGGTCTTATGTCTTCTTTCACAATAAGAACAATAAAAAAAACATTCCAGATTGTCTTGTAAATGCTCGGCACAGGAATATACATTCAAATAATACATTCAAGTTGCAAAGTAGTGATGAATTTGCATCAGAGATCTGCATTGGATAAAATTTATTGTCGAATAATCGTACATTCCGGGTAAACCAACAAAGCACTTTATCTTTGCATACAAGTAGCATTTAGCTTAGACTTTTAAATCCCAATCAAACGTTCGCTCATTCCTACGCGTCACTAAATACTTACTTAAATTTCATTCGTGATCCTTCGTGCAACTGCAAAAAGGTGCACAGAACGCATTATAAAAAAGCAAATCTTTGTAAAAAAAATATCACGAGACAATTGCTTGACAAAGTAACCTATGCTCTAAATTCTGACCGATCGGATGCTGTGTCCGGTTGGAAATAGAATGCGGATCAAGGTTAAGCTGTGATCGTTTCTTACTACCGCCGATTACAAGCTCGGCAGTCGCTGTACATACAAGTTGATTTGCGCGCAATTAATCGGTCCAGCCTATATACACACGCGGCTTAATTTGAATTGCGCTCGAGCCTTGTCGCCTGGAATAACAGTGATTAGCTCATTTCCATTCATCGACACAGCGACTATATTACAGGAATTATTAACTTTGACGTATTTGCAGTGCCAATCCACACAATCGTTCTCACGATTCACTATCCAAAAATCACGTTTCAAACATCTTTTTATATTAATATCTTTTTCTACCTCGCTGACACAATGTAACCAATGCATTAATAACGTATGAGCTGGTGCATTAGCTGATGAGCGAGTGCGAAGTAGCAAGTCACTGGATAAAAACTGCACACCGATTGATGTAAAAAAAGTCGAATCGTATTTCATGGTACAAAATGCGTAGAATGACACCGAACTTACAAACCAGCCAGATTCACGATCTACCTTATTAATTGCTTTTTATTTTTTTATTTACTATTGCAATTTAATGTTTCATTAAAACACACACGTGTAACGAGTGCCAAGGATATTGTCAAACTTGCTAATGGAGCCATAAATAGAAGTTTAAGGTGCTTATTAATTATTTGTTAATGGGAATTCAGGGAATCGTTCGAGACGTATATATAATTATCATTTTTTCATAACGACTTTTCATAATCGAGCTATGCAATGTGGTCCTTAATTATTCTGATATAACCTTAGCATCGGAATATCATTTTTACGCAAGTAAATGTCTAGACTACGGCTATACCGTAGTTTCATAATCAGATCTACAATTACGATCGAGATACCAAAAAATGGGACTTCTTACATTACATTACATTAACAGACAGCGATATCATTAAATTAATTAGTGTAATTTGTTTTTAAATCCGAATCTATTGTATATTTGTATATCTAATCTTCACCTTTATTTGTGTTTCAGGTGAGCTATCGCATCAATATATCTACTTGGTTACGTTAGTTGGTATATTTCCCTTTGCTTTATAACGATTGGTTATCGTAAGTATTTGCACATTTCATTCGCTACTTTAGACTTTTCACTGCCAATATCACTTACAAAAGAATATGATAGTCAACTCGCACAACGATCGGCAACTAGGCCAGAGAACCGCTCCAAACTAAATCAGCCAAAACATTAAAGTCAACGTAAAAACCACACATCTTCTCATCTGCAATCACCACGCGACTCGGTCCTCCGCAATTAAACCTCGTACTACTGCAGCCCCCGGAATAAAAAAAAAAAAGAAAAAAAGAAATAGGAAACAATCGTCAAATTGCGTGTGCGTGTGTGTGTGTGTCCAGCGATTGCGCAATAATCGGTTGATGCACATTCCCCGGGATGATGGAACTGCCTGCCTGCATGTGATAGGTGGATGTAAACGTGCGGCTCGCGGAAGCGCGAATGTAATCGTTGCGTGCCCGAAGCTCGATATCCCGGAAGTGCGCGCGTAAACAATCGCTCGGTCTGCGGAATCTGAAAATGAAAATGCCTCGTGGTAGTAGTTCCGATAGCTTTCGGGGCCAATTCCCCTCCCTTTTTCCGGGCTTTTTCCATTCTCGCCGCAGTTCAAAGAAGTAATACTTTGTTGCTTTTTGTTTTCTTCTTCTTTTTGTTCAACCGACAGAGGCAGATTTTTTTTTTGCAGTATGGACCCGTTGAGTTTCAGGAACTGCGATATTCCTAAATATATGATTTAGCGGATATATCGATTTAATTAAATCTTTTTCACGGTGTAACCGATCGAGTGAGCAAATCATTCACTTTTTAAACGACCTCAACGTGTTATTTGCATTTTCAAAATCTATATCATTTATTTATGCTATACTTGAGAATAAACCATGCTTGAAGAACTCACGATATACTATTTATCCAACTGACCACGTAATCATAACAAACAGATCACCGATCTCCACTAAAAGGCGCAATCAAAAATGAATCAGGCCCACAGCCATAGACGTATCAGCCAACATTCATCATAATGTAACGCTCAATTTTCTCCTATAGCTTTGCACACATCTCTTCCTGCCTCGCGTTCCTTTTTTAATATTACACACGCGGACCGTTCCATTAATACGAAGGTTATAAAAAAGGCGGCGGCGGCGGCGGCACGCGCGCTGCTTTATAGCGAACCGCGCTGTTAACTAGTGGTGTTTGTATATATATATATAAGATACGTTTGGCTGTTACTTTTGTACACGCGGTCGACGCGCGCAACCTCGACTTAGCTGATACGTCGATCCGTGGTATATCTCGACGATTTGGAGGCTTTTAATCGCTGTCCAGTCGAGTGGAGATTTCTTAAAGATATACATTGTGGGACGGATTTATAGCTTATGTGAAAATTCGAAATTGACGATGGGAGGGGAATGGAAAATGGGTGGCTGGTTATTTTTTTACGGAAATGAATGTAAGATTTAATTAGTGGTGAGTTATATCGCAATGTCCTGTAGAGGGTAAGATTGTAAATAAGATTTTGAACGTGGAGTTGTGAACAATAAATTGTGCTCGGCACTTATGTGGGTCACAATAATACGCACCTTCATATAGTAATCTACGGTAATATACTTCTATAATAACTTGATTCACCGTGAAATGGCAATTAGCATTTATTGTGGGTTACCGCGTCTGCCACTTATTATCTTTGTACAAAACCGGCAATCCGTAAACGTTAACTCAATCACAGTTTTTCGCTCTCGATTTTATGTATTACGCACAAATTACAAGTATATATTAATAACGTGAAATTTGTCGAGCTAATAAACGAAGTCGCTTATTAATATCCTCTGCCTTCGTAAAGCAACCCACGATTTATGTAGAATATATTTAATGCTCGAGCGAGTAAAATTCAGAGGCGGCTTTTATTAATAAGCATAAATTTCGAACTAAAATTCCATTTGCTTCCAACGTTCAGTGCGCGTTTTCAGCTCGCTTAACCGGAACGTGAATTTTGAAGATTTAATAAACAATAGGTAATTTATTTCGTTGTTCCTTTATCGGACTGCAGTATTTGGGATTACGTCGAAAATTTTTCATTGCCGCGTGTATCTCGCTACTTTACGAATTCGCCTTTGAAAATTATTTAGCGTTGTGTTCGCGAAGCCTATAGAAAATTCGCGTTATTGCAAATCAGAAACGTGATTTTGTAGTATAGTGGATTTGTATATAGTCTACTTTTTAGCGAACTTTTGAATTATTTCAATGCATTCGTTAAATTTAAAAACTTTAATAAATAGTATAATGATACATAGTTATTAGCAGTTCAATGCGTTCTATCGTAAACAATCACAATATGCATAAAGATGGAATCCGTTTTGGGTACCTAAACAATGCCGAATAAATAACGTACTTGGAGAAACATACAATTTATGCATATATCCAACGCAATTCGTTACATTTAAATAACATCGCATCGGCGCTCGTTACAAGCCACAACCTCCATAGCCGCCAACCTCATGAATAATAATTCATTAATAAAGCACAATTAGTTGAATTCACTCGCTAGGCAAATTAATGCACGAGATACACACGGATACATCAACAACGAAACCGCGGCGTTAGCGATTGTACGGTGTAGAACTAATAAGCTGAGCTTTCTCGGAATATTATTTACGGTCACGCGATAATCTTTTTCTTTTTAACTGCCCATCGACATATATATATATGTATATAGATATCTTGGGCAAAGCGCGACTTTCCAACAATTTCTACCGCTGTTTTGCCATTTGAATATTCAAGTTTTCGTATTTATACCACGGAAGCATCGAGCGCATCGCCTATGTATCCGACGCTTTGCATTAGTTCGTATATATACGAATAATTTCTCTGCTCGAATATTAAGATTTTTCACTGTAGCTGAGCAGATTTGATCAACTTGTGCGTATACTCTAACGGTTCGCTGTATATTCTACGAGGTTTATGATGTAATTTCTATTTTTCCGGAATAATCTCGCTCTCCTTTATTTTTAAAGCGTTATTTTAGCGAATACAGCAATTAATTCACGTCGAAAACATCTGCTCGCGTTTAAGATGTTATATATTTCATCGTTTCATTCGTGCTTCCGAATTAATCAGTAGAAACGTTGACAAGTAGAGTAAATTACTCATTAAACGTCCTCATTTGAAAATAATTAAGAATCGCACAGGAGCCATTGCATAAAAATCTTTTTATTTTTTTTTAACTCGGTAAGATTGCGTCCCGCGCGGCTACTTGAAACATTTCGCAAGTTGCATAATTAGAATATACAATGACGTAATCAATTTTAAAAGGTTCCTTGGATAATACACGAGTTTCCTTTCAAATACAAAAATAGAAAAATTACCGGGCAATTTCGCACGCTCGCTACCTATATTGCATTTTAGTTTTTTTTTTACGTAAAAAGGAATTTTTCAAACTTCAATCCTTCCTTTTCAGTTCATTTTCGAAACGGACAATCGCCCCATAAAATAAGATATATACCGTCTCAGAGTTCTCCATTTATTTGAACTTTTTTGTCGATCGTGAAAAGTACAAAAAGTATTTTCGTTCTCTCTCTCACTCTCTCTCTCTCTCGATGCGCGCTGCATTCGCAACGAGTTTCCTTTACGCTACTTGCATACTATCTCTACTCGTACAAACTCCTCTCTGAGAAAATTCCAGATCGATCAAATGAACTTCTCAAAAACGATGTAATAGAATATACGCATACACGCGTTACAACTGCACACGGCGACCTTATCACGAGACCAGCGTCGAATCCATCCAAAGAGAGGCATTCGCCTATATTCTCCCGCTCCCAAACATCCTAGACCTCACCCGCGACTTTCCCACGATCCGAATTCGATCTCTCGTTGTACAAGACACGGCGACGGAAGGCATATACACATTGAACTCGTGCGGGTCGTGCGTTTATACAGCAAAACCCCTCGAGGAATTGATGGATATTCGACTATGGCGAAGGAGGGGAGTTTGATTTGGGGCGTGTCGACATAAGGAAAGTGTGCAACGACGCGGCGTGAAAAATACTTGAAAAGCTTCGGAACGATAGAGAATAATGTCTATAGGTATACACTTGCGCAACAAGTTTGCCGGTCAGGGATTCTGCGTGACTTGGATAGTTTGCTGCGGAATGATAAAGCTGCAGCAGCCAAAGGCTCGTAAAGAGTTTCCGGATGAAAGCGACTGTTGCTCTTTGGTTGAATTTACTGCTGTTTAGAGTTCGGTTATATAGTCTAATACTCTTTAAGTTCGGTTATCTTATGTAAGTTTGAACTTTGCCACACCTACGTAATTCCGCGGAATTTTCCCTGGCAAATTTATGATTAGATTCGACTAGAGCGAGATATTTGTACGTATAGACCGTCGGAGCTTTAGTATTCAGGAAATTGCATAGACACATAATGTACCTTGAGTAGAATCAACGCCATTAAGATTTTTAACTATAAAAGTCTGATGGTAATTAATATTTTTGCATCAGATATTAAATCAACGATTGCTTAGCCTTCCATTAAGGTTATTTCCTATATACATTGCAAAACACACTCATACTTGATATTTTCTAACCACATTGAAAAATAAAAAAAAAAAAATAAAGCAGTAGCACTTGCACTTGAATCCGGTGCGTGTATTAAATTATCGCGTAATTGCGGCGCCTGTTCTCGAAATGGAAATGTTACTCTGGATTTTAGAGCGAACGCGTACGTATAAATTACAAATCTGTCGCGCCGAGTTCACTTTAACATTCACTACCTGTCATTCTTCTCCAATGCTTTATTATGAAATTTCAAATATTTATAACACAGTTCTAGAACTGCGAGAAAATTCGGATTCCCCAATATCCCAAAACGCGACGTTACAGTATAAAGAAAAAGTCATCGAGCATCCCGTCAATGACAAAAGGGCGGATGCATATAAAACCACGTCGTACAAGGTCCTTACATATCTCGCGTTCTCCATCTCCATGCGGGAGAGATGTCCTCTCTCGATTTTCGTTACCGCCCGTCCACCGAACAACGACAATGATCGAATAATTAGATATGACCGGTGCTCCTCTCCATATAGCTTTTATCCATTCTCGGTTCGTGTCGTTAAACCTGCGCCACGATTATAGGGACGTCGTTAAGATGCTGCCTCTCTCTCTCTCTCTCTCTCTCTCTCTCTCTCTCTCTCTCTCTGTGTTGCAGTGCGCTTTGATGATCGACTCGGAGGTATACCTCTATCAGGCGCTTGAACTTGACTTTTACAATCCGTATCTGCGGTTTCGCTTTCTCTTTTAGAAAGCACACGGGCGCGCTCGCGCGGGGCTTTCGAGCGGACGAAAAAGCATCTTTGACGCGCTTATCACCGGAGATCGTTAAAAAGGTCGCGATGAATTAGCCTTTGACTTTTTCCTTTACTGCCATACTGCCACACTGCCTGTGTATGGTGTTACGACTGGCGTTGGTTGATGCGTCTAATTGCGGATCAATTTTAACTTGTATGCACTGTATTATAATCTATGGATGAGATTAGGTTTTCATTGCCATTATCGTGTTTTACGATTGATGATAATTTACGGAACCTGAGGTCCGAAAATCGATATTTCAATTAATCTAGAATTTTAAGCTACTTCAAAAACACACACTGTGTGTGATATGTTTCAATGCTGGAAAAGGATATATTAGTATTCCTGTTACAAATGGTAATAACCTGATATGGCATTTCATTTTGAATGACGCAGTGTCTTTAATTAACTTGTAAAACGATAATACTACAATTGTCCGCGTACTCGTGAAATTAGTGTTTATCGACAATTGCATTCATGAACATTTTTTTATTAAGCATTACTCTTGTACTTGAAATACTCGAAATATCATCAACTCTGAATTTCCTTCTTACCTATTGATATTTTTCTTTACTTTGCAAAAATCAATTCCATCATTTTTCTGACCACGATACCGAATCTTGAGTCGTGTCGACTCACACCATGCAAGCTACACAATAACTAGAATTTCTGTCTCGTTCCGCTTCTAATATCACCTTTAAAGGAGGATGTAAAAAAAAGCACACCAAGAAGCAAAAACGAAGAAAAAAGCGCAGGTATACTCGTCGACGGGAACAAAAAAGAAGGAACACTCGATCATCAATATCCATTGTTCAAATTTCGCACAATGCAATAACCACTCGGTATCCACGTAACCAGCCTGAAAACGAATAAAGAAAAAAGGATCAATCTCGCATCTCTTATACAACGTATATAAAGAGTAATTTGCAACTCTTGGGCTATTCGCTCTTTATATCGTTGCAACACTATAGACACTCGTTGTGCACAGACTATATAGTCCTCTCATAATATACACACCTACACGTCGACTTTCGTCCTGCGACGACGACCTTCAACTTGGCGGGGCGATAAATCAGAGGCGTTTCGACTTGAGATTTTTGTCCTCCTTACACACTGAGGACACGAGAGGCTAAAGGTTCGCCTCCTATCCCTTCTCTTTCTATCTCTCTCAAGTTTTACTGTATACGAGAGGTTCGCGTGAGCGCAATGCCGAGGTTCTTGGACTGGTCAGCGTGAATATATACATATACGAGTAGTGCGAATAGTCGTTTCCCACTCTGGTCGGTATACTTGGCATGGAGTATCGATTAGTCGACAAAAGGAGCTTGCGAGAAATCAGTGCTGCGGGTTCGTACTATTGCTTGTTTTTAGGGGACGAGCCCCGATGATTTTCTATTGCTCGACTATACCTTATATTTCTACATACGTCAAAACAAAAGAATCAATATTTCGATGCCTATAGTTGTTTGGGCTTCTGCTAAAATTATCTTTAGGCGTTAGATGTCTTTAAGAAAATTACCTAACGTATTCTCTCTATTCGTTCCAAAAGTGTGAAATACAACTTTGTGATATTAGCCTGTACACGCATATATTGCACGAGACTAGATTGTTTATTCTGTTTCGAAGCAATGTATATATACGAGCGGTCATTCCAATTCTTAAGTTTCGTGCCGATCGGCAATGAATGTCACTAAATTCATGTTCGCGTTACAGCAGCATAAATCCGCCTTGAAAAAAAATGAATTGCCGATGCAATAAGGAAAAAACTGTGCGAGAAACCGACTAATGCATAAATAATAAGACACTGCGTTTAAACCAACGCTCGAGAGTTCGCATTTTCGGATTGTACCTGCGCTCGTTCGATATCGCGCATTAAATCAATAAGAAGAAGAAAAAAAAACGTAAATATCTCCGGCAGATCTTCGCAGCAGCAGCAGCAGCAGCAGCAGCTTTCCGTTTATGTACATCGATAATTTTCCTGGTCGCATGCGAGTACGAGAGACGACGTGTTACGTGGAATCGCATTTTGTTTGGATTAAAGCAGCGATTGAGCTGCTACTCGCGCTCGTTAAACAACAGCCGCAGGAAGAGAGACGTACAAGACTCTTTATTATTCAAGTTCAAGGCCTCGTGGTGGCTCTAAGCTTTGGCGTAAGCAAAGGAAAGAAAAATCGTTACTTACATTTTATTGTGTGTAAGTACGTGCGAGCGGTTAGACGCGGTCTAAGGCGAGATTATGTTGGATATTGTTTCGAAAAAGAAATAATTCGCTCTGTAGCGAGTAGATGATCCGTTGTAATAATCGAATATTGCTTTCTGATATTCATTTATAGACTTATATGAAAAAAGTAATAAATCGATTGATTTCCCGTGAACCGAGTGTGTTTAGCATAATTATTAATACTTTATTTTGCATAATTGCGACCTTTTGGAGGTCCTATGGTCAGCTTGCGATTAACTTTCCTGACTATGTGTTTGCAACATTAATCACAAGTATGAATATACACGTATGTAAGACCTCCGAAACATCGCAATTATGCATTCAAATAAATTTATTAATTGCTATAAATGCTTAGGATTACAAGAGACCGATCAATTCTCACCTTTCCAAGACCTACTAAGACTAGGTAATACCTATATGTTCACCTTTGACATTCTATACGAGATAAAAATCTTCCCTCGAATTAAGCTAAACTAGCCACGCTATTACGGAAGCAAGGAATAAAACGTAAATTTTTATCTCGCAAATTACGTTATATCAAGACTCACGATTTCACGTATGTGTGTGTATATATAAACATGTCCCGCATAACGAAGCACCGAGAAAAATTAAAAGTTGCTCGCAGTGCCGCCGCGATTTATCGCTCCTGCCGCCTCTAATAAAACTTCCATTCTCCTGCTGTCGCTTAATTAAAAAAAAAAAAAGAAAAAAGAGAGAGAGAGAGAGAGAGAGAGAGATTAAAGGTGCATCCCGCGAGAGAGGTCATTTTTCCGAGCGCGACGAGATTAAACGTAATTTCCGGCCGACCGTCCCCCCTTTCTCTCGCTCTCTCGATGGCCATTCGTCGATGCGATACAATTCGATTACGCTTAATAGTGCCGCCAGCTGCGAGGACCTACCGCTGACGTGAACAAAAGAAATCGTTCTTACGCTTTGCCCTCGTTATTTGATATTCACGAAGATCCCACGGATATAGGTATTAAATGCGCATACGTCCGTTGATTACTTTTTTTTGTTGCACGTCAAATTTTGCACAAGTTTAAAAATCAATATTTTACGCGAACTATCGGCCAATTCATAAGTTGCTCTATACGGCCATGATTTCGGTCAGTGCTTCGTCAATTATTGTATGCAAATCTTCGTTATAATTATTTCTTATCAGTATGGCGAAAAAGAAAAAAGAAAAAGTAATTCCTCGTATCTTACAGTCGCATAAATATTGCAGGCGGTTGCAGTGTACCGCAACTCTCGTCACAGTTGGCACGCGCACGTCCAAGATTTACATTTAAACTGATTTTTAACCTGAATTATTCATGGGCTTTTGTTTATTTTACGCAATAACCAAAATTAATCAACGCGTATGCGCTCTCGAAATTCGAGCTTATACACCTTTGCCGTTGCATTAAATGAATTCTAATTTCCGTGCACTCGGTTGATTATTCCATTTCACGTGCTTTTTTCTCGTCCGTTGCTTATAAACACCGCTATGAATATATGTAAATTCGGTTAAAACACAAAGGATGCGCAATCTTTTGGAAGCCTTTTGAAGCGTTTAAGAAGCTCGTTAGAAATCAGACACTCGGATAAAGCACGCACTTTTCGTTTTATATTGGCTGCTTACTGCACACTTATAGAGAAAGTTGCGAATGACTAGTCGGCAACTGATCCATTCATTATTAATCTATTAAAGCGAACGTTAACTTGCTTGTGAATACTCAAAATGGATAGACAGAAAAAATGGGCTAACTACTAAATTAAAATCGAACAGCTTATGCATAGATAGTGGCAAATAAAACTGACCAAGTACGAACTAGGAAGATTTTTTAACGTATAATTCTAAAGTAATATAGCGTACAAATACTGCATTATACCAAGTTAAAGGTTTTTCGAAAGAATTATAATTTTAAATAAATCTTATGAAATGAAAAATATTTGACTAATTTATTACATTTTCGTATAATGCAGAGAACGGTAAAATCACTAATTGGACGATTTAAAAGCACTATAAATTGTAAAAGGTATTGCAAGTATATATTGAAAGCCTAACCGTCTCCGCAGCTATGATTAATAAGCTTTTTAAGGGAAAAAAAGAAGATTCAATTAGCCTCTTCAAAAAGAATTCAATGCTCACACACCTGTACAGTAAATATTTGTCCCTGCAATAAATATCTGATTCATTTTCATGAAATAACGATCAGCAATAATAACGCGACTCGCGGTTCTCGCGAAACAAACAGTTAACTCTTACCGTCTATTGTGGAGTACTAGTCTTTTTCACCTCTGCATAGAGTTCCGCTATAGCGATATGTAGCGCGAGGCAGTTTTGCGCGCAAAACTGCATTAAATATTTCCTTTTTTATTCCGGAACGGTTATACACATCTCTCCGGCTTCTTTTTTACGGTAAGACGTGTACGATTCAGCGATGCCGTTGCCTCTCTCGAACGGCTATCAAGATTATACGCAGTTTTAATTGTGCGCGGCCGCGAAGAAAGGGAATAAATCAGAATTTTAATGAGCATTGGAAAAAACTGTAACGCTTATCGCAGAATATGAAGTACTGTCCTTTTTTGTTCTTGATTATACTGAATTTTAATCTTACGCCTGTGACTTTCACGTAAGAAAATGTACGACTGTTTGTCGAATGATTTTGAGAAGCGGTGATGTTAAACGCGTTTCGCAATAAGAATAGTATATTTTAATAAAAGCGTCGCCTTTGGTTCGTATAAAGCTAGGATAAATTGTTCAGTGTTACAGGGCAGAGCCAAGCGGTGCAACAAAAACAATGCAAATAAAAAGACTCGTATACGTTAAAAATTCATAATTCCCTAGCACTTATCGTTGCGCGCTCATCTTTCGCGTTCTCCGCTGAGACAGAAAAAAAAAGAGAGAAAAAAATACTCTAACTGCAGCCGCGGACACACGTGTATACTCCATGAATACACAAACAAGATCTGGCGTTTCCCTCGGCGATTCCATTGAAATTCCGTACGAAAAACGGGATAACGAGATTAGCTCCTGCACTAGCCGCTGGTGTACCGCGGGCGACATGAAAGAGCAGCAGCACTTGGGAGGGGCCCGTGTAGAGAGTCCACAGAAGAAGGGCTTTCAGGGTATAAAGTTTATGGGCTATATACGGTAATGCTGATAGAGCGATGCTTTTTTAGCTCCAATTGGGGAAATTAAAACGAAGCTTTTGTATGTTTTCTTTTCGTAGCTGATTGGCGAGGCTTTAGTTGTACTTTTGTGTGTTGAATCAGAATCCTTTTTTTTTCACATTAGATTCGACTGCCTTCCTGCACTTTGTCAAAAACAGATGCATCTTTCCTCAATCATATTGGTTTAGGTGCATTAGATATTCTTTGCTATGTCTGCATCTAATCATCAATCAAATTGTAATTTGTCGGGATTAATCCCGGGAAATGATTGATTCGGATTTAAATTCTATGATAAGTTCTGCAGAATATTTTTCACGCGGCACGAGTAGATTGATCGAAACGGAAATTATCGTCGTAAATCTCACACGTAATCCCAGCCATAAATGCACCGAACGAAACGTTCCTGCGCAAATCCCATCGAGTCCCATAATTTATGTTCTTGCGGAAGCTCCGAAAAAGTACGCCCGAATTCGGGTCGTCTATACCAAAGAAATCGAATGAAACGCCAAATGGAATATTCGAGTAACCACGATAGACGAATCGAAAGCCCTCTTGAAAAAATCTCTTCCTTTTCAAATGCGCCACTTGTGCAGTAAAAAAGCAAAAGGCGATCGTCTGTATACCTCGTTTCAACTCTGACGCAGCAGCAACAACGTCACCTGCAATCCTATATATATTTACCGATTATTCACATAATCGCACGTGTGCTTATTTCACACGTGAGGTAGATTTTTTGTTTCCGGGTCTTAAATTCCTCTCTCGTACTATTTACCAGCTCATTGTACTCTCGTGTTTATCCTTTGCGTTTTCGCACGCGCGCGCATAGAGTCTAATGTCGCAGCTGGACCCGAGCGAATTTTGCAAAATTCCAACACACGTTTCTCCTTAGATTACACATGTATTCCACCTCGATGGCGGAACAAAAAGAAAAGACTGCACACAGATTTCCCGCGATGATTTATATTTTACTACATCAAAGTTTCATATCGATCTTACGTCCTTTGGATTCCTGGCGTAATTAAAAAAAAAAAGCTACAATTTGAGACGCAATGAACGTATTAAAAATGCGGAATTGCCGCCCATTAAAGCGTAACACACGTGTAAACTCGAGTTACTCGATTACCTTTTTTCCCCCTCGACACGACGTAGAAAGAAAACAAACGTACATAAATCCGCATAAATTTGTACGAATCAGCATAATTATCGGATTCACGAGGCATCGATCGCCGAATATTATATATCGATCGAGTAACTTTGACGAATGTACATTACGATCTATAACCACGTTTGCAATGGATATATATTGAAGGTAGCGTTTATACTGATTTCAGATTGTGCGACAGGCAACGAGATGGCGATAGAGAGGAGGAGAGAGGCGAGGACGAGGACGAGGACGAGAACCCATTGGGGAGGTGGCCCCACGCGCTCAGTCCAGCACTCGCATGCCTTGGCTGCACTCTCGGGCTTTTTAATATTAGTCGATTCGCCATACTCAGCATTCAGTTTGGAGGTAAGTGGCTGCATCATACTTTGCTCCGTTTCGAAATTACCTTCTTTGGATGTTTTAGTATAAGTTTAAATGTTGTACTCTTCGAGAAAGATTCTTCTTAAGGAGGTTCATCGGGTACTTAGGAAGTCGAAACGAAGCTGCAACTGACTTTCTATTGACTGTAGCTTAGTTAATATTTTCGATTAACGTTATTTTATCAGATCATTATGTAGTTCCATATTAAATGTATTAATTTTAAAAAATGCGACATTGCCGCTATTTTATAGATAATGAAGGGTTAATCTTCTCAAGTTCAGCTATTTTACACTGAAACTTCTCATAATATTCCCTAAATATTCTTTTACTGCGTGTGACAGAGTTTTAGTAAATCGTTCGTTAATAACTAATACAGTTCAAGTTAAGAGTCTAGAAAAATGCAGCTCTACATGAGACTCTATGTTCGATTGAAAACATTTATTTTATTAACGACTCATTAGTAAGGGTACTGAACCACTTAAAAATTTAATTAGTTGCACAATATATAATAATGAACTTATATTTATAATTTCATCAAAATGTAAACCTGATGAACCGCCTTAAAGTAAATGAGACGAAAGAATAAAACGTTTGCCAACATTAATATTACACAAGTAATTTTGAAACATAACAGACTAATTCTTTCAGAAAATGCACTTTCATAGGATTAACATATGTGGTGGCTTTTGATTTTCAGCGAATTTTATCATACAGTTCCTGATCCTCTCCTTAGTCATAGGCATCCCCTTATTGACGCTGCAGGTATGCCTCGGTCAGAGGCTCGCTGCGGGCGCCGTCGACATGTGGAAGATATCGCCGCTCTTCCAGGGCGTCGGTATCGCATTGCTTACGGCCCAGGCCTTCATTGGAATTTATAGTGTAGTCGGTGTCTCCTGGATGTTCGTCTATTTCAGGTGAGAATTTTTTTCCCCACACACCCCTATTGTATATATATATTTCACTTTCTCACAATACGCCGAGTCTCGCGTGGGACTCGTTCCTTTATTTCCGTGAATGTATACGAAGAAGGCGCGGAGATATGAAAGTTTCGAATGAGAAGTTACGCTTGATTTTATCGATATCTCGTAAAACTCTTATCATTTTAGATGAATTTTTATGTATAATACCTACTTATGATTATTTATCCATCGCGCAAATATACAAAGTTATCAGAATCGATATACATTAGTTTATCATACGCTTAGAAATTCAAAGCCAAAGATTCAACCGATCGCGAAAATTCTCAGTTTATAATTTAATACCACGAGCCGACGTACGTACGAAATGTATTTGCATAAATCAATGGTAAGCTATAATTTAGACGCTGGTAAGTTACAGCCATGCATTAAGTCCGGCTATAAAAATGCAATGAATCAAACTTTCATCGATCGGCTCGTAAAAAAAGATAGCATAAAATTTATTTTTACAATCCTACACCGAAACAAAACCTTTTACCATTGATTCCAAAGAATATGGCGCTCGTGCTAATTACAAAAAAAAAACAATATTTTCATCACCGGGAACCCCGTATTTCTTGCAGAGACTCGTTCATAACGAAGCAGGACAGGTACAGATGGGCCGAGCCATTCGCACTGTACCGCGAGGACATAAGGCCAACGAGTAGCAGTAGCAACAACGGCAACGGCAACCCGAACGCCAATAGTAACGCGACGTCCTACAAGCTGCACGAGACGGTGCCGGATTACTTCAGCGGTGCTGTACTGCAGAGGCACCATCTCAACGAACCCGATCCCGGTGTCGTCACCCTCAAATTTCAGGTCGCTTTCAATCTCGCCGTCGTCTGGATGATCGTCTTTGTCTCGCTCAGCAAAGGTCAGTGCGATAATTGCAGTTTTCTCATTTTTTTTTTTCTCCATGTGCAGTCTTTTTTATTATTGATCTCTGGAGACGGTGCATATTTATAGTACTGTGTACTCTGATGAATACAAAGAGAATTGAATTTTTAATAAATGGCGCGTTGTACCAACGTTGCAGGTCTGCGCTCGTACGGCAAGGTGGTTTACGTGTTCACTCTGGTGCCGATATTCGGCACTCTGGTATTGTGTACGAAGCTGCTCGGTCTGACGCCGCCTGGTGCGATTCATCAGCTTTTTCCCGCGACCGTCTGGGCCGAGTTCTTCATTAACGGACGCTCCTGGGTCGCCGCCTCATCCGAGGTCTTTCTCACCTGGGGTCTCCTCGGTGCCGCTGCCATGCAGGTACAGTGTTTATGCGTGTGTGTGTGTTTTCTTTTTTTTTGGACGTTGGCTCGCGCGACGAATTGGAACGGAATCATTCACGGTGTTCGCACTTTTTCGCTTGTCCCGAGCTACTTCCGATCGCGAAATACAAATCGGGTATAGGATGTTGTTGTGCTCGATGAAGCGGAACTTTTGGACTTGATGAAATTGGCACCGTTGAATTGCTGATTTAGATACGTGCATATAGCTTTCTATTGTGATTTTACAGAGCTGTTGATCGGATGGATTGTATTAATAGTTACTTATTAGTTTTTTTTTTCGAAGCTGTGCCGCAATTATTCACTATAATTTCCATACTGGATATCCGTAGGAAAGTTATTGCAAACATCTTATATACGCGAATAGAGATCGTTATCGTGACTCTACAACAACGGCCTTCTCATGGAAATAAATCATGCTTCGCGTTATGAAATGTGTATAAAAAATTTCAAATAACATCACAGCAAGGATTAACTTAAACATTTTTAAGCATGATCGTTACACGGAAGTGCCTTATATTTTACTTTGTCACAAAACAAATTTCTGTCATCGGAAAATTGAATTTCAAGCGTTTTCTTAGATGTATGTATGTAAACGAGTCTCACGATTATCTCAAAGAGATGTTAACCGATCTTTCTCAAATTTGCACATAATGATCCGTCGTATATTGACTGAATGTCAACATAAACAAAAAATACCAAAAAATCGTTTTTTAGCAATAACTAAAAAAAATATCGACTTTACGCAAAAGTACAAAAAGATGATGTTGAAGAACACAAAAAATCATACATTTTTTTAGTACAGTAAGCTTTTCTCTAAAACCAAGTGCTACCAAAATAAACATTGCAAAACACTTAAATTATCTCAAAATGACCCCGTTTTGGACGTTTTAAGATAACAGAACAAAAACGGTTAAATACGCTTAAATTAGTGCGAAGCACCGAGGGACGCGCTACTTGTTGTATGTGATACTTTGATTTCTTATTTTTGTGCTCACATGATAAAAGATAGGTACATTACTGCGATCTTTTATATAATTATTTTTATCCAAGTAAAGGAACAATTCTGGTGGGATAAAACCCATTTTTAATGTTTTCTCGTGATATAAGTTAAATCGTTGGGAAATAGAGGTCCAAGAATCAAACTGTTATTTTTTATTTTAGCTCCGTGCGCAAAATGATTCTTGTTTTTAGAGCAAAGGTTATAAAGTTATCCGCAAAAGCTATTGAATGTTTGTTTTCTCTGTTATCAAGGTCGAATAGATTGACTATGTCGCTGTTGTGAATATTAAATAATACGGGCGAGATTAAGTTACCTTGTTTCAATTTAATTCTAAAAGCAGCAATACTATGTAATAATAAAACTTTTTGAACACACCACCGAGCCGGGGATAAAGTGCCACATGTACACCCTAACTTCACTCTATAGTTTCTCCCAAAGTCTTCTCGCTTTCGGCTCGGGGAAAAAATGCACACAGCGACGGATACTAGAGTGAGGTTAGAGAGTAAATATATAGCACTTTTGTTCCCTTTTCGGCGATGAACGAGCTACGAACTTTATGGTGGGTATGTTGAAAAACTCGGGAATAAATTGGGCTATGGGCACCTGCGTGTTTGCCGACCGAGCGAAGCGAACTTACACGCAGGCCGCACATTGTTCACTTTACGTCCTCGGTGCATATAATATACTAGTCGATTGAATTCTAAAAGCAGCGTACCATATAAAAATAAAACGCTTTATCGCCACCGATAGCTCGTATTTATTTTCAATATCATTAATCCGGGATTAAGTAAACGGTTTATCGGTAAGCCTATTTGCTTCAATGATAAAAAAAAAATCGATTAGCATTGTATATAAAATTACTAATAACACAATCTTCTCTAAATCCCCGATTAATTTACGTAGCTAGCAAAAATAAATAATTAAAAATTCAGCATCATCGAGAATAACAAATTTTAAAATCCCGAACTGTCCGTATATAAGTATAATAATATCCTGCAGCCCACAAATAAGAATGCCAAAGAAAGAAAAAAAAGAAAAAAGGGAAAAGAAAGAAACTCCAACGTTTGTTTGTATTGTTTCGCAGATCGCCGCGCACAACAAGCACAAGCACCTCCTGCAGAGGGACACGAGCCTCGTGGTCGTATTGACTTTCGTGGTTCTACTGCTGGCCGCCTTTCTCGCCAATACCTGCGTGCAGATACTCAAGTATCATGGCTACGTCTACACAACGAGCTCGTTCGGTAAGTTCGGACTGGAAACGAAATAACTTCGCTGCGTACGTGTACGCTTCGTTATACACGATCGATTCCAGATTTGAATAGCGTACGCTTCGACTAAACATCCATTGATATAGGTTCGTTTGAGATCTTTGAAGATGTGTCTGAAGATGACACTCTTCAACGCTTTCACGCCTATTTGGCGAAGCTCAAAAGAGCATCGACATCCGATCGTCGCGCTAAACACAGAATGAACGAAACCCTCTGATTACTTTTTTCCCCAGAGAGGATATCGGGCTACTCGTTCATGCGGCCCTACAACCAGCCGATACCAGCAGCCTACAGCAGTACACCCGAGCGCTTCATGGCTCACGCCTCGTTTCTCGTGGGTCAACGGGTCACGCGTCCCGGTGCCGATCTGAATTACGAGTCCGGCTACCAGGTCCTCAGGCTATCGACCGAACTCGTACCAGCGACCCTCGCTATTCTCGGCACGGAGCAGGTCTCGCCCTTCTGGGCCGTGCTCTTCTACTTTAATCTCATACTCTTCGGAATCGCTCAGCAGGTAAGCTTATATAACACGATTTACCGATCGTTGAGTATAAGGATATTTTGTCATTCTTAATTTGGTATTTTCAACTTTCAGTTGGCAATTTGGCATTGCGTCATAACCGGTATAATGGCCATAAACACGAAGATGATGAAGCTGTGGGAGACGACCATCACCTTCTTCAGCTGTGCCTGCGCTTATATTCTGGGGCTTCCAATGGCGACCGAGGTGATTACCGAGTCTTTAACTATAAATACTAACGATAAAACTCTAACTTAATCACTTTAGTCTAGATATTTTTATAAAATCCAATCAGAGAGTCCAAAAATAGTTTGTTTATTCCGTTAGTATTATTTCATTCGATAATATAACGTCCAGAAATTGAATTGACCCACTTATTCAATCACTCCTCGCAGTCAACCTGTGAATCTATACACTCGAGTTCGAACGATAACGAACGATAAGCGCCCCGTGCACTATTGCGACTCGCCCAATATACAAACAAAAAAAAAAGAAGAAAAACGCGTATCAAAGACAATCTCGCGAGTAAAGAAAAAAAGAAAAAAAGAGCGTAAACGATCGAAGCGCTGTTTGCTCGCGCTCCACTTGTCACCTGTAAGACACAGCTCGCGTATAACACATCGATGAGACGCTCCGAGGCATTGCGCAACCATCTATAGACGAGCAACTCTAGAAACTATGTACAACTGTATGATTGACTCATCGCGCTAACTCGAGAGCCACATTGTCGCACCTACACCAGTGCCTTATCCAGATATATACGGCGCGTATCGCCGCCAGACCGATTCTCTTATCACTTATCGTCGCTCGTGAAATTTGCAGTTACATCCCCGATTAGAGCCTTATCTTGTGTGCGCGCTGGTGAAAATCAACCGGCCTCGTGACTCATGGATTTTTAGCGCATTCCAGCTCGACTCCTCGTACGAACGAGTGGGCTGGCATCGTATAGCTCGAGACTCGGCGTAGTTCTCTACTAAATTGCCCGATAACATTTTAACTGTGATAGTATAAAATTAAGCGTGAAATTGGTCGTTCGAAAATAAATCTGTGATTAAAAACTTGTTTAAATGCGATAAGATCGAGAGAAAAAGAAAAGTTTCGATATCTCCCCCATTGAAGGAGCTCGCGTTACTTTAAATCAACGAGATTCAGTTACCGAATCGTCATGGATCGTTCAAGATCTTTTCACGATCAAGTGTCCAACTACTACAGCGATTATCCGCCACCACCGACCTTCGACCGGAACAACTCGCAGAACTCGGTACAGCCAGATTCCACCGCGAATTACTACATCGACGTGCCACCGCCTACTCCCGAGATCAACGGCCTAAAACTCGAGTCCTGCTACTTCTGCAACGAGCCGATGAACTCGAAATATCTACCGGAGCACATTCTCCATTGCGCCGCTGTCCTGGAGGAGTGTCCCGAGAAATGCGGCGCCTATATACGTCGTAGCGAGCTCGACGATCATCGCGATCAATGCATCCACGGTCTGAGCGACAAGGTACATCGTGGCGGCGGCGCGATAGACGAGAAAATTCGCTCCCTCCAGGAATCCGCCTGGAAAAACAAGGTCGTGTCCATCCTGAGTTTACTCCGTGTCGCCGTCAACGACGGCGAGAAAGAGATCAAAGAGTTGCGCGACACTCTAGCCTCTAGCTTGCAAATCACCAACGAGGCATTGCGTAAGGACATACTGGATGAGTTGTTCGAGAGCCGGAGAACGACCAACGCGATCAACGCGAGACTGAACAAACTCGAAAAGTCCTACACGGATCTGCAGCTGATGTCCAAGCAGAATTTTCAGCGGATCTGTGCACAGATCGATAATATGAAGCTGGAAACCGCCAACGAACAGCATCACAGAGTCGAGGATAAGGAGAAGTGTTACGGTGTGATCGAGCAGATGAAGGCCAACTTCACCGCCGAGAGCTCGACCATCTGCAAACTCTGGCAGGAACAGGTGCAGAACATCAACGACATGAAGCTCGAGCTGGAGATGAGGTGCAAACTCTCCAAGGAACTCGTCAATCAGTTCAACACGTTGTTCGATAAGATCGAAGCTCTCGAGATCAATGTGCAGAAACAAGCCGAGACGATATTGCAACAGGCGACTCATTGGAAATCCCTGAAATTCCACATGAAGGAGAACATCAAGTACGTGGAGGACGTATTGCGAGATGTGAGCGGTGGTGTGAATCAGTGTAGCTGCAAGAGCGGTGGTAACAATCCAGCGATCGGTAGATTCATCTGGCGCATCGATCGTTACAGGGAAAAAATGGAGGAAGCCAAAGAGAGCGACGCGGTTCTTCTGAGTCCCCTGTTCCAGAACAAGGAGTACGGCTACTCGCTGAGAATGGAACTGTATCTGAACGGTCTAGGCCAGTGGAAGAATCGCCACGTGATCGGTTGTCTCAGAGTTGTCGAGGGCAAATGGGATCCTCTGCTGGAATGGCCGTGCGTACTTCGTGCCGACGTCATACTCCGCGATCAGGTGAATTCGGTGAACAACGTGGAGAAGTTTGTGAAGACGGTGAAGAGAGACAAGACAGGCGATGATATCGAGCACAACTCGGACCTCTACATGTTCATACCGCACACGACCTTGGCTAGACATTCCGGATACACGTTCGACAATGTCATGTTTCTCGATATTCGGGTCAAGGATAGCACGCTTATGGGCTCCACTACATCTTTGGTTTAGAATATAGTTTAAGATGGCTAGGGTTGTTAGGGGTGTTTGGTCGGAGGAGGCAATGTGGTTAGCTCCCAATGATCTATTTTTTTTTTTCATTTTTTTTTTTTCAAACATCGCAACATAGTTATTGACCGAATTCTGTTGTTTGCAGTTGGGCATCTACGTGGTGTACTATCTGGATTACACGGTAGGCGGTGGCTGGTGGATAATGGTGCTGTACCTGGTGCAGGTGGGCGCGGTGTTCGCTGTACGGGGTAGGCCGCACACGGGCGAGGCAGTCGTTGCCGAGCTCTTTCCACCGACCGGCAGCTGTCTCAGATATTGGGCTGGACCACTGCTCTCCTTCACCTGGAACGTCGTCTTGCCCATTACGCTCATGGTTCGTTTTTACCCATTATTCTTGTTCACTGAGAAAAATCATTTCTTTGAATCAAGTGGACGATAAGATATTTTTCCTAACGACTTTTCGCACACTGTTATGAAAAAGAAAATATGTTACGCGTGTGCAAAAATGATTCTTGCACGAGTCGTTTTGCTACCCTAGCTTCGATCGGTCAGCAAACCCGACTCGTGCGAGAATCACCTCCTTTGCACACTTGTAGCGTAATGTACTATTGTTCAATCAAAAAGAAAAAGTCATTACAGTTAAAATAAATATTGTTATAGACATTAATGTTTTTTCATCACCCATAACGAAGCTTTCTTTGATTGAAAGAAACATTTTTCACGGTGTACTTATTTGCAGGCATGTTATAGTGTGAATGATTTTAATTTAGTGAAAATTGTTTACAGGTACTCAGCATTACCGTGTTCAAGAGTACCGGCTATCGGGAGTTGTATACATATAGGCGAACGAGTAAGGATTATTGGGCGGTCTGGGCGAGGCAACTCGGCGCCTCGATACAACTGATACCGATATTGATAATACCGGTCGTCGCGATAATACAGACCTGCCGATACTTGAACAGCGGACCTCCAGACATATTCGATGTAAGTATACGTGAGTCGATGGGCTTGACTCACGCTAATGATTAAGAATTATTGAGAAATGATGCTCTACATCGTTTCTCAATAAATGTGTACATTTCGTTGTTGTACGAAACGCGAGTTGTACCATTAACAATACTAACCTGTAATGAATTCTCTTTGTTGTGCTAAAAAACAAATTAGAGCGATCAGGTGGAGGTGAATGTAAGTCACTGCAATCAGTGCAATGGCGTAAGTGCTCTTTTCAATGATTAAGACAAAAAAAAAAGAACAATTTGCAAAATAGACACAAGCATCTAAAATCAAGTTTTGCTCTCTCATAAAGTAGATATCATTCACCCGATCACGTTTTGCTTCTTCTCTACTTTTTATCACTTTTTCAAATTGCACGTGATAAAAATAACAAGATTATGATTGTTTCTGTGTTTTTCTTTTTTATTATTAGTATCGTATTTTTTAAAATATAAACACATTAAACGTATCGTTAAAGCGAATGCAATAAACTAATACATAGACCGCGAACCGCAGTAATATCTGTATAAGCTAATAAATCTTGATAAATCATGCGTGAATCATTAATAGCTTGCAGTCATGAAAAAGTACACGTGTTTGAATTATCGCGTGAATATATATTTCTCATATAATGCAGGTATAGATTTTCACAATGGGACGATACTAGAACAAAAGTAGATTTACATCATGCAGAGGCGTAAAAAAGCATTTATTGTACAAATAAATAATCACCTTATGCTAGCAGGAAAAGGCATGCATTAAATAACATACTTATATCTCTTGGTTACAAACGATACAAACTTCCGAGCTTTAGTTTCTCATTATTTTCCTGGTAGTACGAGATCCACCAAAATTCATCTTGTAAATTACCATATTACTACATATAGATAAAAAAAAAATCATTAAAGACTGAATCGTCACGCAATCGTCGATCAAGCTTCCCGCATGCGCCTCAATTCGAATCCAATAACCGCATGCACCAATACACTTTCCAGCCTCTCCCTAACTAAACGCACTTTCTCTCTTACAGAGGATCCAACTGTTGTACCGTCCATCCCTAGACCCGGACGATCATCGCAACGCCCAGACTCAAATAGGCGGCGGGGCGAACGGATCGACCAATATCCACGGTAACGGTCTGGTCTCGAGCACGACGGAACTGCCGTTCGAGGATCCGCCACCGAAATACACACCACCACCGAGCTACACCACAGCCACGGGTGCACGCATAGCCAAGATGCTGCGCCAGAGCTTCAGACGCAGCGTTAGGAGAATCGCCAATGTATTGGGCGAGGGTGGTAGTGCAGCGACGAGACATAGGCCAGCGTTGCAGCATCAACAACAACAACAGCAACCACCGCCGCCTGATTATGCGGCTGTATTGGTCGAGATGAATCAGAGCGTGTCATCGCGCGACATCGCCATACACATTGCTGAGGTAAGTCGACGTTATAACGACAGCTTAAAGGATCATTTTTTTTTTATTTTCCGCGCTCGGTTCGAGCATCAATTTTTATATACTAGTTGTGGTAAACGATACTGCAGGCTTACTTGTTCTTTTGTCAGAGGAAAGTTATATAGTGCATTTTATGCTAAATTATTCAGTACTCGGTTTTGAAATAAAAGCTTTATTCCAACGATGCTCGTACGATTCCACATAATAGATTTGAATAACAATAAAAAGTAATAAATGATCGTTAGAGAGAACGATAAATCTCGTGTGCAGCCAAGACGCTCAGCTTCAAATGCTTAAATTAAAAGATAATAAGGAAACGTATATTTCCGGTTACCTTCGGACAGCCATTGAACGTAAAAAAAAAAAAAGATTCTACAATCACAAAATGTATACTTTACTATTCGTACGCGCTTACAAGCGAACGATCTCCATCTTCGTAAATCTGAAATACCCAATTGAACATCCCATGAATCGTCGGCAACAGGCAAGGCCAGACGTAGCGGACACCCGTCGCAGTCAGCAACAGCAGCAGCAGCAGCGGTCGCGGCTCACAGCTGCGGAACGCCACCGTCCCAACACGATAGACCGTTCGACCTGTCGCACCGGTAATTACGTCTCGACGATCGACCGTGCCAGTGGACACGTCGGGATCGGTATGCACAGGGGTCACTATACGGTCGACCGCAACGCCGGCCGCAGGCCCTACAACAACAGCAATCCGGCTGCCAGCTCGAATCTCACCGCGGCCGAGGTGGCGAATCTGCTGCGCAGCAGCATCAGACGCGGCACCGCTCGCACCCAGCAGACACTCAGACGTAGCTTCCATCATCACGAGCTTGGTAAGATTTCATTATGCTTCAAACGAAAGTCTGTCGACTTCTTTTCCCCGAGCTTTATCATTTTTTCAACCGTATTTAAATAAAAAAAAATAATTTAATCAAAATATTGAGGAATTTGTATAAGCGCTAGAAAATTTTGAGCCAAACCGATAATTCGAGTTTAATGGAATGCACCGTATTGATAAAATCGTAAAGGAGGTGATATTTCATATCCCCATAAACTCTCTGGTGCGAAATCATAATTACAGGGTTCGCAGTTTATAGCGCGATGTGATCGTAAGATTTTTATGGGTTACATTGAACGGTATTAAATATATACTTGGTTTGGAAATGCTATAAAAACTTCTAATCTATTGTTAATGGAATTTTGATATAAACGATTGAATTATCTTTTACAAGATGTAAAGTAAGCGTAATGAAAAACTGACAGTTATTTACAGCGTACAAAAATATTTAATTTAAAGAAAAATCGTCTTCTTATAACTAATGGGAACGCTACAAACGTTATAACTAAATTATACGTCAGTAAATAATGCCGAGTACCGTCAGAAGTGAGTTTTAATCAAATTCTCCTCTTTTTCAATCGACCCTTTACCAAACAACGGTATAACTTCCATACGTCTACTTTTTTACCGTATAAAATCATCGAGTTTCTCCTACAAGTCATTCTATTCTATAACCATAAGAGATTATTGAAAAATCACAATATCTCATGCATAACATAGAAAGAAATATAAAAATACCGCGTTCAAATAATGTCTCTTTACAGCTTGCGCAGGCGGTAGGGAGCGGGAGCCTCAGAGCGCCGCGTCCGTGGAGAATCTGGTGGAAGCGGCTGCGCCGATAGGCCAGGACTCACTGGTCATACCGAAGCTGACGAGCGTCAACAGCAACGTAGTACCTCTAGTCCCGTGCGATACGATGACGAGGCAGGAGAGCAACTGCAACGAGGAGGTGCTGCCCGACCTTAAGAAGACTGCGGACGAAATGGAGAGCTCCGTTTCTGTGATATAGACTGGCTTATGACTCTTTTTTCCTTTTTTTTCGTCCCTCTCTCTCTCTCCTTCTTCATCTTCTTCGCGCCGTCTTTGTCGCGCGCTTCAGTGAGCTTGATTATTAGGCAACGAGTATATGTATAGGGTTCATATGCGTTGACGATGTATGTGTTTTTTTTACTACTGATTTCTCCTCTTCGATTTCTTTCTTTATTTTTTAATGGAGATTCAGGTCTCGACGCTATTGATTGCTTTGTGCAGTTTCTT
Organism: Megastigmus stigmatizans; assembly: GCA_900490015.1. Taxonomy (NCBI): domain Eukaryota; kingdom Metazoa; phylum Arthropoda; class Insecta; order Hymenoptera; family Megastigmidae; genus Megastigmus; species Megastigmus stigmatizans. The sequence goes on along the minus strand of UELV01096639.1, from coordinate 14,506 downwards.
GGTCTCGCTATTGTGGAAATCGACTTTTTTCTTTTTTATTAAGAAATGCAAACGGAATGTTTCGTAACGTTATCTATGTTACACGATTGAAATTGTCAAAAAAAAAAAAAAAAAAAAAAAAAAATAGATAATTTATCAAACGATAGTTCGAATTTCTTAAATTAAAATGTTACTGTATCCTCCCGGTATTCCTTGACGAGTTCTAGATTTTTACTCGAAGGAAGATTAGTTCACTACGAGGCCCTATCAATTTTTACTATTCAGAATGTATAACTGAGTGTTGCTAGCATTACGTTAGCGATATTATATTGCTACTAAGGCATTCATTCGCTGACGATTAACTGACGTTAGACTCGAATTTCATTTTTATAATGAACAAAAGTCAGTAATTTAAGTATTTTATGTTTGTATTATTGTAAGTGCTTATTTGTAATATTCGAACTATTGTATATCAATAGGAGATAATTGTCTACAACTGTAGGTAATAAATACTTATTACTAAAATTAACGATTATAATCAATGTACAGTTATTTTAAATAATAAATCTAGCAAAGAATCGAATACTTTATGCTTAGTAACAGTAAAAAAAAAAACAAACAGAAATAGGATATTTCAAAGCACAATGAACACAAAAAGTGCAAAGATGGGCACAAAAATCCTTGATGATCTCTGCTTTACTTAATTTTGTCATTATCGATGATACGTTCTTTTGACATGTTTTCTCAAGGATTATTGTTTTGAAAATCAAGTGAAATAATTAAAGATATTATATCATATTTCCAAAATCGATTGTACACATGTATCATCAAATTCTGTACATTATTCTAATAAATACAAAAAGGCAAATGTGAAATGAACGTGAGTCTTGTATCATGGGTTTTGTACGTGGCATTTACTATTGTGATTGCAACGACTGTTGCAATTACTTGTTTTTCGTCGCTCATCGGAACTGTGCCAGCGACTATTTGTAATATAAAGAAGCTTCGATAATTGAACATCTGTGAATTGTAAATATGTTTAGTATTCTTGACGTTTAATATAGGATAAAAAAGCGAGTATCGATTCATTTCATTAGTGTATTTTATTTATGAACGTCATTTGTTCGTTTGATTCCACGAGTGCTTAGTCTGAGTAATGTGTCGATGTTTATGAAAGTAGACACTAGACTAATTATTTATAAGTTTTTGTATTTTCTCAGTTAACAAATGTACACTTTTTTGTGAAATAACGTTTAAATACATTATTTAATAAACAATTATAAAATAAGACATTTATATTTATTAATTTAAAGCATTTTTTAAATAGCAAATTTTATTGTCTTTTCAATTTAACTGTTTGATGATTCCAATCGATTTATTTGTTTTTGTAATAAAAAATAAAATTTATAAATAATTAATAGTATCGCTTGACCTCATACCATTGTCCCGATACTCCGACAAGCTATTTATGTACTATACTAAATATACAACAAAATCTTACATTAATTCAATTCATTGAATGTTTCATTTAATACTATCCATGGACCATAATAAAGTTTTTATGTTCTTTTGTATATTAGTTTTTTTATTTATTCCTAAAATCCGTTTTCCGTAAATACAAAATTATATTTATATAAAATATTTGTTTTTAAATTTATTTTTCAAAAATAAATCAAATTAATGAAGTAATTATAATGGTAATAATTTACATGTTAACTGTACCATAATTATAAATTCCTTTTATACTAGATGTAAATTATTGTGATGGGAAACTTGAAATAATAAATCATATTTTAAATAAAGAGTTTTTATTTATTTAATTATACACGTTCACTCCTCTTCACTTCTTTAACTTGAAGGCCTGAAAAATTTATAATATATTAATATATTGAAAGAAAATTTCTTAATTTTTATCATAAATTTTATAAGAATAAATATTACCTGGCGGAAGGGACTGCTTCAGTTTTTCTGCCTTCTCTTTGTCTGTAATAACAAGAGTGTACAGAAATCTTGAGCATCGCACCTTGAATTTGACATTGTCTGCGTTCTTCTTTATTTTGACAGCTATAAAAAGAAATAAAAAATTATTATTGTTATTATTATTATTTAATAAAAAAGTTTATACCAATTATTAAATAATTTCAAGTCCTTTCAAAAACAATAATAAAGTTTTATTGAAAATGTAATATTTTTAAAATATAAAGTTAATTTATACATTTCAATAAACTAATGACCAAACTTTATTACATCAGTGAGTAATTATTAAGAACCCTTGAGACCAATGATATAAACTTCACAGAAAATACTTTACTTTCATTTAGTTTCACATTTATCACATCAGCAAATAGACCAAAAAAAATAAAGAGGTTCCTAATAGAAAATTAATAAAGAACTTTTATTTATTTAAAATTTAATGATATAAGGTTTAATTCAAAACATTAATATTCTTTGAGTATACTTTATGTTATCTGAATATAATCATAATTTATGTAATACTACTTAAAAGTATAATGAAATACCAATAATTTACTACAGAAAATTAAATAGCAATTAATTAAAAAATTTTCAGTTCAGTTCAAGCAATAAATACTAAGTATTAATAATTTATAACTTAAAGAACAGAACGAAAATTTTAGTATTATCTATTTTTTAACATCCTCTGTTTACATTTTAAGTGACTACCTTTTGTAACATATGAAACAAATGTTAGAAAATATTAGAACAAATATAAATTCATAATTTGATTATATTTCAATTCTTAAAATTGTAAAATTGTAAACAGCAAAAAATACTCACATTTGGCATCCTTCCTTCGGGCCTTCAGGAGGAAGTCCTTGATCTCTTTGATTTCTCTGGGCTATAAATATAATGAAAAATTAACAAAACATCTAAATTATACAGTATGTATTGTAAGTATAGTCATTAAGTTATTGAAAAAAGTTCTACCATAGTTTGATAGATATTTTCACACACTAAATGATATTGAGGTTATGTTATTGAACACCTTTCATTTTCAAAACCATAACGTTTGCAAGATATATCACAAATCTTGATTCACAAGTGATTAACAATAATTATTAAAACGACTATAAAGTTACTCTATCAATGAAATAAACAACAATTAAGACTTACCATCGTGTTATTGAAACGTAGTACGACGAGTTACACCTGAAACACAACAGAAAATATACTATTTACACGGTCACAGGCCAAAAACTACAATCACAATAAAATCATTCAACAATAGTAAAAACATGTGATAAAACTGAATTTACACAGAATTATAGGATTTCTTGTATAAAAACGGAATAAAAATCTTTTTTGGAGCTATGCCTACCTCTCGTCACCACGTCAATTTTCAAGAAAAGAAAGAACGCCACCTACAACTTATAAGTTGAGCTAGTTCGCGGTACTACCAAGATCAAATAAAAACTAAAGTGTTTAAACGAAAATTAAAATTCAATAAATGTTATCTAGATAATCTGATTTATAAAGAATAAATAATAGCGCTTAAAACCAAATTTTATTTCTGCAATGATTAAATATTTTTAAAATTTTAATTTATTATTAAATTGCAAAAATTTAAGGTTAGTTCCTTGTGGGAAAGGGTAGTATCTACTATCTCTTTTTATTTCATTGATAGACATATGATTATTAAAATGGACCGCCAACGGGCGTGGATATCATAGTGAATAAGATCGAGAAGACGAGAAAGTTAGTTTCTGACCTGCAGTCTAAACTCAATGAGTTAGACAAAGATAGAAGTTCGCACTACTTCAGTTCTTCGTTAGCACTTGCCGAACAAACCTATTATGAATCACGATAACATGAATTTGTAGATAGATATCTTATAAACTTTATAACCTTACGTACGTCATCATGAAATGTCCGAGAGTGTCTCAAACTTAGAAGTAAATACTAGAAAAGTACAGTTGGACTTATAATTTATTTAAGGAATCTTTGTAAAATACAGTGCCATTGTAAGAATACACTGAATCAAATGAAAATGACTGAAGTATACAATTTAGGACTTGATGCACTCACTTGTCATAATTGGAATGAAGGACATACAGAAATAGCATTATGTCCAAATAATAATGAAGTTCATGTTTATAAACAAGATGCATCGAATTGGAAACCATCAGAAGTGCTGCAAGAACATGATCAACGAATTATGGGTATCGATTGGGCACCAAAGACAAATCGCATTGTGACTTGTGCCGCTGATAAAAATGCCTATGTATGGACTCAGAACGAAGAAGGAAAGTGGATACCATCCTGGGTACTGTTAAGAACAAATAGAGCAGCTACTTGTGTCAAGTGGTCGCCGAAAGAAGATAAACTAGCTGTTGGATCGGGTGATAGAATTATATCTGTGTGTTACTTTATTTCAGAAAATAATTGGTGGATCTGTAAACATATAAAGAAGCCTCTGCGCTCTACTGTGACTGCCATTGACTGGCATCCTGATAACAAAATTTTAGCCGCTGGATCAACGGATTATAAAACAAGAATTTTTAGTGCATACATAAGAGACATTGATCAAAGTACTAATGAAAGCTCTTGGGGAAACAGTTCTGCTCTCGGAACACTATTTGCTGAATTTTCCAACTCTCAAAATGGAGGTGGATGGGTACATGATGTAGCTTTCAGTCCATGCGGTACTAAAATTTGTTGGGTGGGTCACAGTTCATCGATATGTGTAGCTGATTCTTTGAGAGGAAATGCGGTTGTTCGACTTTTTACAGAATATTTACCATTTCTACGGTGCATTTGGCTTGATAGTAATTACATTATTACTGCAGGCCATGATTGTATGCCAATGATGTATAAAGTTGATGAGTCAGGAAAATTAAGTTTTGCAACAAAACTTGACAATACTCAGAAGAAAGAAGCTGCTGGTCTCACAGCGATGAGAAAATTCCAGTCTCTTGATAGACAAGCAAGAACTGAAATAAATGACAGTGCTCTCGACAGTATACATCAAAATACAATTACTTGTATTCGAAAGCTATCAAAATCAAGATTCAGCACAAGCAGTCTCGATGGCCTCTTAGTTGTTTGGGATATCAAGAGTCCCGACTTGATGATGAATTCACTAAGACTTAATTAATTCTTCTAATATTCTGGAAAAAGATGTAATGATAGCATTATTTTATTAATACCCAAAAAGTGAATGCATTTATATAATTTAATAAGATGATACTGTTTAGATTTTTCATATCTTGTTGAATTTGACAGCGATAATTATTACTTTTACTTTGTCAGCAATTCTAATTACAGTATTCAGTATTTGTACATTATTTTTTAATTGTTACTAAGCACTGTTTCTTATACTTTGTATTAATCTATTGTATAAAGGGGCTAAGCCCATAAGTAAAAATAAAAATAAATTAAACATTTAATAATCATTTTATTTAGTAAGTACTATGTTTATTTTGAACCCAATATAATAAACTTGTGTGAGTTCAGTATCAGTAGTAAGTGGAATGAAAACATAGCATGGAATAAGATTCGTACATACTTTCATTTTACTTTAAAGACCTGTAAATATTTTTAACATATTTAAAATTACATTAATTCATATGCATATAAAACAAATCGCGTTTTCGTCAACATTTCAATAAGTTTTTTTCATTTTATGTAAAAAATTGTAGCTGACGTTTTATAATTGCGATAATTATAAATAATTTAATGAATTAATATTCTTCCATGCTTATATTTTGGCGATAAACATTCCCAAGATAGCGCCAGTAGTTGGGAGTTGATACGATGATGACTGATGAGTCAACAAAGTGAGCTGGAGACCCATCACTAGGTACGATGACAAATTTCAAACACCGTCCGTATATGTATAACATCAACACCAACTTTTGCATGGTATAAGCTCTCTATAATAAACCTATTCGTATACAAATAATCATACTTTTAACAGTTATAAAACTTATTGGTTTTCAATATTTTATTAATTCTTTATCATACAATAATTGCTTCGAATCGGTCGTGAATTCCTAACGTCTTCTTGTTCTTATAGCAGAACTCTCATGAGCATTCAATGTTAACCGTCTATTATTTTGGTAATGTTCCTTCGGTTCTTGTTCATGTTCCTGTTCTGCTGCATTCTTTCTACTGAAATAACACAAAGCATTTTAAAATTAAATGGCATCAAGTACTGACAGAAGGCAACGTAAGACATCGATTTCATTTTATTTGTTTTCTCGTCAAGAAGGAGATGAAGTTTTTTCATGCCCTAAGCGTTGAATTATGGTTTTGTACATTTGATTTAAAAACTGTTCTATTCCAATTTTGTTGGGACCCTCGCTTTTCAAAAAAGTTTCAACAATACAAAGTATAGTATATGCCTGTATGAAATTAGAATCAAATGCAGTGTTTGAAGGGAACATGTACGAAAACTATAATATATCACTATAGTTTTCGTACATGTTCCGGATGCGGATAAAGTATTACAAGTTTCATAAATTTTTCTTGCAAAGTTTTATTACAAGCATCCTCTTTTCAAGTTCTGCAGTTGGGATATTGTTACAATTACATACCGGCCTAGTCTGTCTATTCGTGCGAAAAAAGAAATAAAGTTACATATATATGTATTATATTCAATTAAAAAAGTTCAAAAAGTATATATGTATATTACCTTGCGACATAAGATTTCCTGGATAGAAATATAGCGACCACAAGTCCTAATAAAAGAATTCCTATTACGAGACTTATGATCAGAACCACACTCAATCCCGCATCTGTAAATAAATATAACATTAACAACTTTTATACATATCCATTTTACGCAGTAGTTTAAATTTATCAAAATCCATATTTTATAATTTTACCCGTTTTAACCGTAAACGGAGAAGAATCGGCATAGCCACCGTTTGTATAAGCTCTCATTCTGACTTCGTACCATGTATCAGGCTGAAGTGGACCATTGCAGTACAGTCTACGATTTGTCCCTAATGAAACGTCTTTACAAGTGGCATCGCCACCTACGACGATTTTCACGGCTTTTATACTTCCATAATCGAGAATATCATTCGCTGTCAACATATATTTATATTATGTACGCTATTACTTAATTCGAATATCTCTCCTTGAATAATAATGGAAAGAAAACTTACGATAAGGGTTCCAAGACGGTTCGGAAGCTTGATAAGGTAACATAAAGTCCTTCTCCATGGATTCCCTCCAAGATGGTATATTTGGCCAAGCTCCGGTATTCATGTCCAGTCTACCACGAGCTTGTTGGTAATTGCTAGTCGGTCGCGACACTATGATACTATAGTACAGGATATCTCCATTGGTATTGGGAAACAGTGGCAGTAGAATTTCAAATGAAGTTGACGTACGCTTAATTTGATTGTGATTCAGAGTTATGGAATCCATGTAGTCCTGGCTTGGCTGTGGCGGAACTGAGAGAACAGTGCAATATATATCGTATTGTTTTTATTTTTCAGCCAGTTTGCGAAGAAAATATTCTTTTCGTAAGATATATAGATGTACAGTTAATGTTAATATTATAATAGAAATAAATCTCCTTACTGCCAGCAGGATATTCGGCCACGTAATTAGCAATTGCGCCCTTTTCAGAAGTTTCGTAAATCACAGCCGATACCTCGAACGAATAATTGTATTGCGGCTGTAGTTCTCCCAAATTAATATGGAAAATATTGTTTCTTTCGAATTTAGGATCAACGTGGACTACCGCACCGATGGTGTCGTTTTTATAGTTAGCCCTCGTCCCAGTTGCCCTCACTATAAACTCCTTCAATCGTCCCCTTAAGGAGCAGGGTAAATTCCAGAATAGCCTAGTTTCCAACTTATCCGAATCGTTCTTCATCGGCATAGTCTCGTATTTCAGTTTCGTAACAGCATCGGGTGCTGAAACAATAGTCATTTTCATATCGCGAATAACTATCTTTTTTTTAAAAAAAAAAGAAAAAAAAGAAAGACAAAAGTAAGTACCTTGAATGAACGGACTGTTAAATGTTATCGGTGTACTCCCATCGCTCCAACCACCACCTGTTCGAGCTTCTATGTGCGCTGTACATCTCGAGGAAGCTTCACCTTTGTGCCACGTGTAATTGGTGCTAGATGCACCGATATTTTCTATCATGCGCTCACTGGACATCGGGCAAAAATCTGGCACCGGGTACAGCTCTTTGCACGTTAGTCTTATCCTGTACTTCTGCAATTGTCCTGGCATGATTATTGGTGGAGTCCAATGGAATATGATCTTAGTTGACTCGACGAGGTGGCGAAAACGTTCAGGCGGTGATGGCGCTTTTATACATACATACGGTAAAAAGTATCACTAATATATACTTTGCACTTATAAAAATGCGAATGGAAAAGAAAAGACAATACCATCTTCTTTGGTGAAAACTGTAACTGGTACACTCCATCGGCTTGAGCCAGCCGCGCTGTCGATCCAACCACCGCAAACGTACGCGGTGTAGGGACTGAGGTTCTTGATCACTAGAGGTACAATCTCCGGATTAGGTCCTTCCGCTATAAAGTGAGCTTCTCCTCGCTCTTTCAACTCGAACCCATATCCCTCGGTATAAGCGTAAGTGCAGACGGAACTGACCGCCATAATTGCACAATTGTTCTGCACATCGCGCACATTCCAATTCAACTTTATGGTGGACCGGGTTGTGACGAAGGGTGGAATGTGCATGTGATTGGTGAGCCTCGGCGCAGCGAACGCTACAATCACAAATTCAAAGGAACCTTTCAAAATAACTACGCACACGTGCGTTTACATTTGGAAATAACAGTTTACTTATTGGTTGATTAACGAACGTATTTCTAGGGTGGGCCTCGATTGTACCGTCGCAGCCAATCCTTCATCGTTATCCCAGTCAACCGCATTGACCGTTACCTTGTAAGATGTACAAGCGAACAAATTCTTCATCATTAGATTAGTGTCCCAGGTATCCATAGATGTATGATGATGTATACCGTTAATCGAGTCAAAGGAAACTGCGTAATAGTTAATGCAGGAAGCTCCGTTTGTGGGGGTTTTCCAAGATACGTTCAATGCCACTTTTGAATAATGAATCTTTTGCGGAATTACTTCTATCGACGAAGGGACGCCTGGTTCTAAAATTTATTTATTTCAAAGTACTTATATAAAAGATCGTTATATCAAAGTTAAGTGTTTTAAAATAACGTAGTTAATAAACTTACGTATTTTGCTAGTTGTTCCATTGACGTCTTTGCCTATCCCCAGTTCTTTATCCGTTATCTGTGGTATTACTTTTATATTATATTCGGTGCAAGGTTCTAAATTGCCGATACATTTCGAGTACCCTGGAATATATTCAGTCACGTTTCCACTAAGCTCGCCATTTTTATACCATTCGATAACAAATTTTGTAATATTTGCATTCTTAACGTCCCATCGTACAGTTAGAGCATCTTTGGAAACCAGAACTATCGACAAGTTCTCAACAGCATACTTAATTTCTGTTTGAATAAAATAATCAAACCTTTATTAATGGTGTGTTCTTATTTAAATAGATCAAATTCATAATTAATTTACCATCAAAATCAGTGTAATCGAAGTTCCAATCATTGAACATGTTGATGCTGTTTTCAGAGGAGACTTTATTTATATCATCGTAGGATTTTATAACTTCTTCTTCCAAGTAAGATTCATTTCCTTTTGTTATTTTAAAAATTTTTTCTTGAATGTTGGGTAGATTTTCTGTGATTAAAATACAGAGAGTTATTATAATATATAATATATTAATAGAACATCAGTAGTTAATATACTACACCATTTTGGGAGGTATTACGCATAAAATAAATTTACTAACCAGAAACTCCGCCATTCCACCAAGTATCTTTTGACGAAGTCTTGTTAAAATTTTTCTGCACGTCACTATTGCAAAATAAATAATATGTCTGCACAGTATAAATTATTAGCAATTTTTTTGCAAACACCATTTCCTCAGAATCTATTCATTGTAAACATAATATTATGTAGACCGAGATGTAGACGTTAAATGTTATATATTAGATATTAGTAACTCAGAAACTACTTACATTTTGCACTGCTTAATATATTTTAACTATATTAAATATTATTGTTAACGTTAAATTTAGAAAGACGACAATGTATATCGAACTATTCTTCTATTGCTCTTGGTCTTATGCTGTTGGTTCATAGCATAAGAGAATTTGCACTAGAAACGCTACATCTAAAGCGCAAACGCAATTAATTTTAACTCGAGTAAAATATATTTAGTTACCGTCAAAATAAATAATAAATATTGAGTATCTTTCAACACCTCACAATAGACATTGATGAGACAAGCAGTATATTCACTGCGTCAGACCGTCGCTTCGAATCAACCCTCAAATGTTTTTTTTTTATTAGATAAAAGCACTTACGACGCTTAAAAGGTATTTCGGAGCAAAGTGGTCTTTATCGATATCATTGATAACGTTTGGCTAAAGTTTGCTATCCTATTACTTTACACGCATAAAGTAAAGTTAGAACTAATCGGAAATATGCATAGCTTTTGACATGTCTGTCGGTGTATTAATGAATTGAAATTAAAAAAAAAAATACCAATGATTTTGAAATTAAGCATTTTTTAGAAACCAATGTTACTTTCTTTAATTTTTTTATTCTATAGATGATTGAGAAGTTTTCATTGAATTGAAGAATTTCTGTTGAATCACATATAGTTGAATCTATCATTTATTTTTCTAAATTCGAAGAACATCAAATGATAAATATTCAGAAAAAAAAAACATATTACTGTTTTGTCAAAGATTTTTTGAACACCAAGATTTAGATTAATTTAATTGAAAGCAAGAAAATCGTAGAACATCTGACGTTTGTATACGTAGGCGCCAGCTGTTCATTATAACATCCGTCCTTTAGTAATTATAGGTTTGAGTGACACGTATAAGCTGAAAATATACAAGATAAAGGAAGTGTGACGTTTCGACGAAGGGGACGTGTCGGCTATATGTATAATAATAATTGAAACACTGCTGCATCTACATCGTCATTTGAACGCTCATTAGACACAAGGGCAATAATTGTTCAGTAGTTTGAATGTATTAGAATCTAATCAGTAAACCGTCAGATATACATTATACGAAAATTTTATAAATGCAAAATATTCTTTATTGGAAAATAATTCTTTATATTTATTTTCAACTTTTATTTAAGTGGCCTGACACTGATTTTTTTCTTCTTTTTAATACATTTATCAGCGATGACGCGAACGATGAAAAAGTAGACGAATTCGAAACCAGTCATAAGGTTAAAGCCGACAAAAAGCCCCAACAGACCTCCAAAGGAAGCTGCAACAGTTGTATAAAATTTATCACCTTTATAATATGAGACATCGCGAAAGATCCATCTTACCGAAGAGATTTTTCCAATTGTAATATATGTCTCGACGATATTGTATAGATACTAGGTCAGTAAAGAATACATTTACGAGACTGTAATTTTTCGTCTCATTATTTTTGCTGCAAGGAGAAAGATTGTATTTTATATAGCAGGCTTTGGTTAAGAATAAAGTTTTCCAAAAGCAAGCTTACAAGAAAGCTTTGTCGCTGTAGAACTTTTCTTGGTCGAGAATGCCCTGTGTACTATCCATGGGATAGCGATAAATCGTGCAATCCAATAGGCAGCCACAAGGTCTGTGTTTTATGTCGATATCGACGTCCGGCAAATCGGCGCTGTTTATTTGGATACCTGGCCAAGACGTGTCGTACGAAGCTGAAAACATTAATTACCGGAATAAAAAAGAGAAAGAGAAAAAAGGTGAAATATATCAGTTTTAACCTCACCTCGAATTTCCGCCAGGCACTTTACATCCCTGAGATCGCATATTCTCAAGCCTGTGCAAAACAATATTACCGCGTTAAAAAAGTTTATAAAATTTTTCGCGATACGACCATCGGGCACAATTGGGACAAGATGAATAGCGCAATGACTGATTCTAACCATTTTGCGGAATATAGTAAGGTACGCAACCGCATTTATTCAAAATCGTCTTCGCCCTGCACTCGTTTAGACAGTTCACGTACGAGTACCTCGTCCAAGTGTAATTCCTCTTCAAGTCGTTCAGATTCGTGGACAGCTCCTCTTTACTGAATATGCAATCCCGATCTTTGACGGCTAAATTTCTAACTCCGGGCGTGGAATAGGTCTCTTCGGGCGACATGCCAAGGAAAATCTGGACTCCCAGACCGACCAATTTGAATTCGGAGCTGCGATCGGGATAATCGTATGGATAGTGCAGCATTGCCTAGTTTAATTCACGGTTCAATTTAATTTCAAACATTGCTAATGATAGAATATAATTTGGGCGGGTACACCTGTGTAATAAATTTGCAGGTGTTTTAAAATTACCTTGACACCATATGAACCGTATATACTTGCAAAATAATCATGGGGTTCAGGATCTACCAAAATTGTCAAGCCTGTTTGATAACCACAAGCAGTCAATCTTTTTGGCTCGCTAAAACAGTTTTTTTTATTTTAAACCATGACTGCGTGTACGCAAAGTACGTTTATTTCAAAATAATGTTTTACGAACTCTTTGCTGTGAATTTGACTTTCGGAATTGAAATAATTGAAGCTACAGCACAAACCATCCCGAGTATAACTTTCTTCGAACAATTCGTGACAGGGGGTTGAATTTCCTTTCCACTTGCAGGTTTTTAAAAGGCTCGAACAATCTTGTCGCACCTGTAATCGTGTCCATAATGTACGTATTTAAAACAGGCGTTTATTCTGTTAAATTTACAGTTGATTTGCACTTGCCGTATTCATAACGTAAGAAATCGAATAATTATTAGCATCGAAAATATCTTGAAGCAATGTAAGGTTTTCGTTCACATCGTATTCAAAGACACCGGGATCCAACATTTCTACTAGAAGTCTCATTTCGTCGAGAATAAATTCTCTCGGTAAACTGCCAACTTTAGTTCTAGAAATTTCAAAATCAATTAGTACTCCGATGTTTTACGATTAAAATGTAGCCAGTCTTATTTCAAGAATTTGCCGATCAACAATCAACAATGATAAATATATTGCACTTACAGATTTTTCACAAAATCTCGCGCTCTACTCAGCGAAATTTGATTGTTGTTGCAAATAGTAACTGCGGGAAAAGGATAATTCCAGATTCCGTGATGGGTCGATTCGATAACAGTCAGTGTCGAATGCGCCGAATTGTACTCCCAAGCGATTCGCATAAATACTAAAGAACAGCACAAAGACGATACGACTATGGCTCCCCATATTAATCTGGTATATCGATAATTTATCAATTAATGTAAGTATAAAGTTGTGCTAGATAATCATTTTACCTTTCAGTTTTAGTTCTATTAGTTTGTACAATATATTTATAACCGTGTAAACCTGTAGCCAAACAAAATTCTACTGCCTGTGTTTTAATGATACTCGTCCAGTTTTTACTATTTTTCCTTTTCAAAATTGGTATAGTCGATTCTGGTTCCACTCTCATCTTCACAGATTTACTGAAAATATTTTTTTTTTATTTTAATTGTTAATTTCGGATAAGTCGATCGCGTCAATTCTCATTGCAGATACACAATGTTCGAAAATAAATTGCACTTACATAATTAACTCGCTGTATACTTATATCTTACATTTAAAAGGGTACTTTTACAATCTGGAAATAAGCTATGCGAGTGCCTGAAACGTTCTATAAAACTGCGTCGATACGAGGAAGGGAATAAACTATGGAACTAGCCGCTATGTTTTTCAGATGCCGTCAAGCGCGCGTGATTGCTAATAAAATATTCAACGAGTCCTTACGTCGTACTCCCATACGTTTTCACGCACTTACTATTGTAGATCGAAATCCAAGTGGAATCACGCGATACAATGAATGAATTATAATTATGATGAGGAGATGAGATATAACTTTAATAAAAATGTGAAAATAATTTTTGTTTGTAAATATTCATGTAAAGGCTCAGACTTGTATGGAATGTTTTTTTTTTATTATTTAATTTTTTTTTATTGAAATACGTATTACCATCAATAAAATTATTTTTGATAGGACATTGTTTTTTTACAAATTAAAGATTATATTTTCAAAAACCATATCAATAAGTTTTATTGATTTATTTACCGCTGTCGAAAAAAAATATTGTTGGTACCGCATAAAAATTTATTTTGTATGAAAGCTATTGATCTCACTGAAACGTTAAATGTTTCACAGAATATTGCAATGATTCTTTACTAATTATAGATAGCAAACTGAATTATATAAATTAAGTAGCAAAAGTTGACTTTAACTCAATGTGAGTGTGTAATCTTAATTTTTTTAGATATATATTAACAATGAAAGTGATGTAAAAGATTACAAAAAGAATGAATCATTTTTGTGACAACATATTTTTATATATTTTTTAAATGTTATGTTACTAATACATTTTTCATTAATTATGTTTCAAAGAGATATGTTATAACTAGATATATAAATACTAGATATATAAAGATAAAGAT
>UELV01096638.1:0-16208 GCA_900490015.1 Megastigmus stigmatizans | reverse complement strand
ATCCCGTCTACAAGAATATAGCAGAAATATTCACTAAAAAAATTTTTTTCGGAAAATAAATTTTTTATCTTTTGAACGAAAAATTTTACATTAATTTTGACTATACCATTGAATTCTGCTTACAACATAACATCGAAGCACTTTTATGCACTTTTATAATTCTATCCAGTTCCGAAAAAACTTATTCCAAAAGTGGTGCGTTGGGGCTGTGTCACTCTTTATACAATAATAAAGAATAAAATTATAGCTGAAATTGAACACTTACAAAATAGAAGCTATTCAAAATAAAACTGTAGGAGTAGCTTTTATATTTTTTAATATTCTAATAACTTTATAGATTAAAGTTATAATTACAATTTTTACATTTAGAATCGATTTCAAGTTTATATAATAATTGTTTTAGATAACTTCGTGCAAGTCGGAAAGTGTGAACCAAACCAGACTTTCCTCGACAAGTGCAACACGTGTCAATGTTTAGCTGATGGCATTTCTGCTGCGTGTACCTTGATGGCATGTCCTGACTACGAATAATTTTAGAAATAAGAAGAATGAATCGAGTCTAGTTGATTCAACTGATAATATTTATTATCATTTGTAAAAAAAATTATAAAAATTTATTAGTTCCTTACTTTTATACAATATTCACAAATATATAACAAACATTGAATCAGAAATGGAGTTTTAATATATCCTTTTTACTTTACTAAAACTCAAATTTGAAGCTTGAAAATTTAGATCATCCACATTGTATTTATTAACACTAAAAATCAGATTTTAGTTAAGCTTAATTGATTGACGTATTTAAACTGATAGGGAATGTGACAATTAAGAGTTGTACAAACGCCTTTTCCATCACTTCCGCAAATACACACGTTACAGTCTTTGGCAAAAATCATTCCAGGATTGCATTTTTCTATGGTGTCCTTAACTATAAGAACAATATATAGTCAATGTACGGCTTTTTATTAATCAAAATCATTTTTTCTAATGTGTAACGAAGTTTAATACCTTTTGTAAGGGAATATTCAGGTGGGCACTGAACACCGGTGCACATAGCATAATTTCCCTCAGGACTACATAAACACTTATAACAATTGTAGTCGAAAACCTTCTGAGCTTTGCAATTTATCGTAACATCTTGAACACGAAAAATAAGAAAGATATTAATTTATCACACTAATCAGACTAAATATAAATAACAAATAAATAGAAAAATAATAAATTTTCTTCGTACTTAAAACGTGATCGTGAGAGAAGGTCATACGAGGGCAGCGAATTTTTGAACAATACATTGATTTACCATTATTTATGCAATTGCATTCGTTGCATTCTAGTCGAAAACCGATACCAGGTACACATTTAATATCATCTGTAAAATAAAACAATATAAACTAAGGTTTTAAAAATAATCTGTAAAATATAACAATGTAAACTAAGGTATTTACAATAACTTAATGAATTAAAATTAATGTGTGAAAAAGTATACTAGGTATTTTAATTGACATTTTAAATAATATAATGCTGTAAACATTGTATTTGATTACCGTTATCTGAAAAAAGTGAATGCATATTTAAGCCGGTGCAAGCAGCTTTACCATTAGAGCCACAAATGCATCCATTACAATCCTGATTGAAAACTGAATCAGGAATACATCGGTTACGTGTTTCCACTAAAATCATAATATTTTAAACAGTAATGTTGATCATAAAGTCAATATAAATACGTACAAAGATTTTTCTTTGCATTTATTGAAGCTAATTACCAAGTCCTCTTTTTCCAAAACAGTTAGAACGTACACAAGTTGCATATTTTCCACTTTCATCGCATATGCAGTCTTTACATAGATGACTAAACTGCCTACCAGGAACGCACGGCATAGAAATATCTGAAATAAAGATTCGTGTAATGCTAGGTATTTAGTTTTGTTTATTATATTACAAAGATATAATTTTATTTACTTTGCAATTGCATATTATGTAATTCAGGAAACACTGTTGCATATAGTTTTCTTTTGCATGTTATTTCTGTGCCTTCATCGTTACAGAAACACGTATTATGATCGTACCTGAATATTTGTCCAGGAACACATACCAGTGTTGTATCATCTGAAATAGGATTTAGGTAATATAGCAGTTAAGTTATGTTTTATTACAAAACGGAAAAAAAAATTACATTTAAACTTTTTATATACCTTTTTAACCTACAATACACTGAAAATATACTAGCTAAAATTACCTTCAAATAAATTTTGTGAAGCGTTAGACTGCCCAATGGAAACTGAGAATAATATTAAAATTTTCATTAAATTTCATAATTTTATTCAATGCAAAAATTAATCTTATGTGCTTACCAACTGTCAATGCAATTACAGTAGCCAATAAAATTGATATATTCATTGTTTTTAATGACAAAGTACTGATTCGCCAGTTTAACGCTAATTCACTAAAGTATAGTACTATAGTGTTAAGACAAAACGCATTGAAAATTTTTCCAAAATCTTAACATTTTTTACTAAAAAAAATTTGAATCGTATGTATAAATCAATAAGGTTAAAATATAGGTAGCTAAAAGAATTATAAGTGTTCAAAATCGGTAGCAGCCAATGAAGCCTTCGTGTCGCATGATCAATAAAATTAACGATATTATTAATACAATACATTCGTAAGTCACGATTTAACATTTCAGCACGAATATTATGTTACAATCTTAGAAAATGGATAATGGAAACACTGTAGAAAGGCAACTACTATATATAGTATAATCAGAATTAAACGATGATTCAAGAAAAAAAACATTCATTTTTACAATGCAATTACAAGAATCTTTAAAAATTATTACGTTGGTACTACTATCGTAAAATTAAAAAAAAATACAGATAAAAATTATGAAGGAAAAATATGAGTCTAAATATCTATCAAGTTTTTGCTGGTTCATGATCGATAAATTCTTTTCTTATTGTAAAAGACATGTATTTATAACTTTTCTTATTTCTAAATACATACAAATAGAGCGTAAAAACTATAAACAAGTAGAAGGTTAACATCATAAGTATTAGACTCATGTTCGTATATAGAATCATATAGATCTATAGATAATCATATTACTAGGATTATAAATGTATATAACTTAAATAAATTTTATTTTTAGTATAATTTTATTCATGAACTAATCCTAATATAAAGCTTTTTCCTAATATCATTATACACGACTATTAATAAAAAAAATTCTATTCTTTAAATTCATACGTTTATTTGAGAACGATCCAAATACAAAATACAGTATAAATAAACTTAACATTACACTTTTAATTTACTATACAATTAAAAACTTTATAAACTATTTTTAAAAAGTTAAATTTTTAAATCTAGTTTAGTCTAATTATTTTACGTAATTAAAGTGATAGGGAATATCACATCTTAACGTTGTACAGGCGCCTTTTCCATTACTTCCACAAACACATATGTTGCATGCATTGGCAAAAATCATTCCCGGATTGCAATTTTCTACCGTATCCTCAACTGTAATAAATAGATTTAGTCATTTTATAACTTATTATTTTCGTTCGGCACTTTATGCAAAATCAAAAGATTTCTGCCTTACCGACTTTGATATTTTATGCACTTTAGCTAATATTTAAAAATATTCAAAATAAATTAAAAAAAAAACTCTCTTTAAAATCTACTTACAAAGTTAACAAACATTCCTTTAACTAATTTTAAATAGGTAATTTAATACGAAAACATATGAAAATTATGGATTGAATATTGTAAGAATTACAATTGCATAAAGCTTAAAATTATTCTGAAAATAGAACTTAAAGTTTGTGTCTTAAATTTAAATGAAACATAAAATTGCGATATTACTATGATTGCAGTGTAAACTTTGTGCTAAGTGCTTGAATCCTAACATTTTGTTAATGACGGCGGTAAGGTAGGTATCTTTTCGTTTATCAAACAAAGTTAATAAATATTAGTTACCCTTGATAAAATTATATTCATTTGGACATTGTACACCACTGCATATAGCGTATTGTTCGTTTCCATTACAGGCGCATTTATGGCAATTGTAATCAAAAACACTGTCAGCTTGGCATTTCATTGTAACATCTAAAATATAAAATTAAATGATGAATTTGTCCATTATGATTTGAGCGTGAAAATTTCTAATCCTTACTTAAAACATGCTGATGAAAGAAAGTCATTGGGTTACAACCCATTTTAGAACAGTACAATGATTTGCCATCCTTCGAACACATGCATTTGTTGCAGTCGAACATTGCTTGTTTAGATGGCACGCATTTCACGCCATCTGTAAAATAATAATTCATAATCACTACATCAATCACTTTTTTAACAGTGAAGTACAAAATTAATATAATTTATTTTAAAAACTTTCTTTATGTTTGTTTACCGTCATTTCCACCGATTGTGCCACAATTTAAGCTGGTACATGCAGCTTTAAAATCATATCCACAGATGCATCCATTACAATTATCATTGAAAACTGATCCAGGAACACATTTATTTCTCGTCTCCACTAAAATCATCAATCCATTTTAACATATAACAACGCAATAAGAAATTTGCATTTAGTGATATTAAAACTAATAAATAGCAATTTTAAATAATATTTTAAATAAAATTGACTTGAAAGTAATTATTCATATACTAATAATTACCAAAGGTCGATTGTTTATTATAGCAACCTGAATTCACGCATAAGGCAAAGTTCCCCATTGCATCGCATATGCACTCTTTGCATAGGTGATTGAACTGTCTACCAGGAACACACATGATAGAGACATCTGAAAATGACAATTCCAATATATGTAATATGTTCATTAATGAAAAGGCTTTCCCTACATATTAGAGGATATTATAGAGTATGCTTTTTAATCTTTTCTACTGGAAAATTCAAATGAAATCAATACGAACTTGAGCTATAGAATATACAGAATATATACAAGCAATATTAAACGATAAAAGTCGAAATTGGAATAGTACATTACGCGACTAGTGAGCTAAAGAGATCATTTTGACGTGGGTGATAATCACACGAGTCGAGATAATCTGAGCTCATGGAGTGTAAAAAAAATAGTTGGATTCTATCTTACTAACTCCTTAGTTATATTAGGTGCACAACTTTGCTTCCGCCAATTTTTTCGAAAATTTGAGGCTTTATTCTGAAAAAGTGATTAGCTGTTTATGATTCTATGTTAATGTTAATATTTGAATACGTAAATACATTATTTATTTTGCCCTTTTAAATATTATTATTCAATTACGCTATGATTAAACCAATTATGTTACTTTATCAACATAAAGTAGAATGCACGTTGATTTTATCTCATAATTTCTAATTTTTTATTCATAGAAAAGTAAAGTTCAACTGCTATAACTCACTTTGTAAATGAGAACGATGTAACTCTGGAAATAGCGTTGAGTACATCTTTCTTTCGCAAGTGATTTCCGAGCCATCTTCATTACAGTAACAATAATTGTGATCATACCTAAACCTTTTTCCAGGAACACATTGTAGAGCTGAGCTTTCTGATGAAATATACAATTTAATTATGTATTTAAATTTCTTAAATAAATGCTTTACGCATAAAGATATTAATTTAAAGATTATAATTAAAGTACTTAAATAATCAGAATATTTTTAAACATATTCAATAATAGTCATAATTTCAATTACCTTTATACTCTATACCTCGAAACCTCGAAGAATTGGAATGATCAACTGAAAAAAGTGGAATAAAATTTATTACGGCAATTCATTTTGAAGGCAAATACTGTATTTCCGTACTTACCGAATGTCACTGCAAGTATAGTTAATAATAAAATCGATATTTCCATTTTGTCTTACAACAGTTTACAATTTGTCATGCTTTTCGGTCGAAGATTTCTTATGTTATGACAATATCTTAAACTTCGTCGCACTTATATAGCTCGGGAAAATAGTTTTAAACCAACTTATTAATCGGTGACACTACCTACTATGAAAAATGTTCAATAATTGGCAACATCTGTTGGATTTATCATCGTTGTAAAAGAAAGATTGTTAAAATTTTAAATTTGAGCTATAACTATCTAATATATTAATATAACTACATGACATATTTAATATCATGTATACCTCAAATAAGAATTTTTAAGGACTCGAACAATATTAAAGATTATTGTTCTTAATATTAAATATTAAAGAAGGTAATTCAATTATGTTTTTATAATTGGATATAAATTAAATGTATACAAATTAAACTTATGAAGTTCTTAACAATAAAATGTTCTAATAAATGCATATACATATACGTACATGGTATAACCAGATGCTACAAGTTAAAAAATGTTAATAATTGCTGACAGTAATAGCACCTTGTATATTCAATGACTTCGAATGATGTTTCACGGTATACATAAAAGTCTATCATGACAAATTTTTCTTGCTTGCAATAGTTAAAAGATGCTTACCTCGAATATAACGGATAACTGTAATAACTAAGAACTAATATGATGTTTATAGACATTCCATTGTCACTCATGATCCTGAATCTTACTTTATACAAAAAAACAGACCTGCTGAAAGACTGATGAGAATTCATTTATTGGACGAGCGAGTAAAAATGATGCACAATGCAAGGATTCGTACAATCAGAAGTATCTTCTCTGATATTTGAAGATTTTAAAAATAGGAATTTGTTACAAGAAAATCGATTGAACTGAATGATAGAAAACTGCATCTACCTAATGTCTGTGAAGTTCGAAATATTTATTCATCTTATTTTAGAACAATTGTTCAAACAAAATTAGCATAGACTAGATAAATATAGTAGATAAACTCAAATAAAATTCATTTCTGTAAAAGATATTGAATACTCTGTAGCATTCTTTCTCCATTGTATTTATTTATAATTACTTTTATTAAAATTCAAATTTTATTAATAAACTTGTAATCTTTAAAGTCTGACATCATATATAAATTCCTAATTCATGATTTATCGATTGTAATTATTATAGTTAGATTAATATAATGATTAATAGAATTAGATTAATTTCTAATCGGGGTAATGATGTAGCCGATCAGTTAGCTAAGATTGCTGCAAAAAAAACATCGCAAAGAAGCGTCCTTACCTGACCTGAACGAAGTTACAATAAAATAGCAATTTCAAACACATTCGAATTCATCAAGAAAAAAGGCAAAGTCAAAGGTATAGACTTCTTTCGATTCTATCATAACCGTAAATCAAGCCTTGGTTCAATAATAAAAATCTACCGAATAAAATAATAAAATAAAACAACCTAAAACAAATTAATTTATTTTTATCTCACATTAATAATACCTTACACTTATAAGTAATGTGATGAAACATTAATTTTGAGCAAAACATTCATTTATACTTATACTTCTCGCTTAACCGAAATTAAGCTCAATAGTCAATCAAATGTTCGCCCAATAGATGCGCTCGACATTGTGCGCAATACATATATAGACAGAACTTGCCACGCAATGTTGCACGCATCTTCTGCACATATGAATACGTACGGATGCATTCTCGCTATATTCTCTAGCCAAATTCTACTCGGACTCTACTGGGAATTATCGCTAGTTTTTAACCTTAAATTCTGGCGTATATAAGTTGAAAACATAATCTTCATTATATAGTAAATGATGACTCTTCTTGTCGTTCTTTGCTGTACACCAATCCTTTCATAAATCGCCAGATTGATAAATGCTATAAGGAAACATTTTTATCATTCCATGTACGGATTAATTCGATGTAGAACAATTGGTTAAATAAAAAGTACGATTCACGTGCTCCAAGTACGTATGTCCGCTCTTTAAAAACTAGATACCTAATCTACGGGAATTGCTATTTTTATTGACTATTGTTACCATTCTTATCGTCCTAGACCTGTACCCACTGATCAAACTTAAATGGAAAAATAATACAACCTCAAAACTCCCCTCCACATATTCTAAACGTACTTGATGCTATATAAAAATGAGTCTACCTATATTTTCAATCACATTCAATTTATTGTTCCCTATAACATAATATAAAATACGTAGATAAAGTAAGTCGTGTGGAAAGCAAATATAACCTTATTGAAAAGAAACTCCGACCCGCATTTAGGGCATAAGTATTTGAAAATTCTTGTAAAAGTAGTGTGCAGTTCACTCGCCGCAATGAACCGTTAGAGGAAAAACGCATTTGCGCTTAAAGTTTAATTTACCGCTATATATAGCGTACACGGCATTGAGCGTCTTTCAGACATCAAGTAGTTACTGGTTACGTACTTGTTTCAGGTAAGTTTTGCTTACTCCTTCGTTTCATATATTTAAAATCTTTATATCCAATAAAATTTGATTTACTAGACATAGTCATTATGTAAGGACTTGGCTCTTTTATATTTGCACATACTTTCACGGTACTTAGTTTCTACTTAGTCTTTCTAGACTTCAAAATTCATGAATAAGAATCTGGGAAACATTATTAATATTTTCCGTCTATCGAAAAAAATAAAATTCCAATGCTATTCATAAATTTAAACTTTATCAATGACACTGTTGTCTTTCAAAAATAATTTTCGTATGTACGTATTTTGTTTACTGAATTATTATTTCTTGATAAGTGAAACACGTGCTTCATTAACTCTTCTATCAAATCAGCCAATTTAAAAAGTATTAAAATCAACCGTCACATGGAGTTCATTAACCGGATAATAATATTAGACCACATTCATAGTGGGGAGCGAGTAGCAGCCAGATACAACTCGGTCCTGCGGTCCCATATAATTAAGCTCTCACTGTGAACGGTCCCTTATTAATTAGAAAAACCAAGATATGCTAAAAATAAATTTAATTCACTGTTACAATGTGACGCACTCAACGTAAAAGAAGTAATATTAGAATTCTAAATTAAGTAACATGAGTTAAGCGTCGAATAATATCATTTAAAATCATTAATGGATATTTTATTATACCGAAGGAATGCCAGAGAATTTTAAGTACATCATTATTGGTTTTAATTCTTTTCACTATGATCATTCGCTATGATAAGTTCATAATATACATAAGATAAATAGGTCTACAGTTTATACAGATGTATTAATGAATTGGTTCTCAGTGTAGTGATGAGAAAATATTCACAATTTGTAAACACGCTAGTGAGCGATGACGTTTTTAGCGGTAAACGCCAATTTCATTTTAGATTGGTTTTTATTCTAAGTTAAAGCTATGGCATATCCAAAGTGTAGATCTTTCACAATACATTTGTAAGGTACCTGTGGGATAGGAAGTGTGTTACAATTTACAAAGTCATTATTGAAAACATTTTTAAGTATATATATTGCTTGTGTAATAAACATAAACTATTAACATTTGATTATCATGTTAACCAGTCCAACTTGTCGATCTTCTATCAGTGTAAAAGATAAAGTAAGAAACATAATTTTTAGGATTCATTAATAAAAAAAACAATTATATAATACATTCATTAAAGTATTATAGAAAAAATTATTTACTTACAATACAATCTGATCATTAATTATTAATGCAGTGATATTATACGATGATCATTTATTGATTGCAATGATCTTATCTTCACTACTGCCAACCGTTATTAAAAAAATAAACCCTAATTACAAAAGTGCGCTTCACAATTATTATTTAATTCCTTAACACTGAATATAATCACCAAACCTCTAAAGAACTTATCATATTCATCTCAATCTATCTAATATCGAACATCACCCCATTGTATTATTACATTAAACGTTATATCTAATACTAGGCATTCGACAAACAAAGAATGACGCAACTCTTTTAACTATGAATACGCTGTAAGTCTTATGCATTGTACTGAAACTAATTAATGTATTTCCATAAAAGTATGTTTAAGAGCTAGTCAATTACGAACAGTCAAAGATGCTGCTTTAAAACGATCCAATCGTATAAAAAGAAGTTTTATAAACTACAGTCGTTTACTAGCAGCAATGGAGGCGTCTTTATTATCAGTTTTGATAACATTGACTGTTGGTAGGTGAACTCAAACTGATGTATATACAACATGTATAGGTATATAATAATGTATTAATTACAGTGGAATTAATTTCTTATTTCTTTTTCAGTTGGATATTCTGATTCCTTAGTTCTTAAAGGTGATTTTCATTTTATTGTTTTCAAAGATTCGTTGCCCTTTTCACTACTACAAAAATTACTTTTACTAGTTTTATGAACACAATGAGATGGTTATTAAATATTTTCAATAGCATTTCTTACAATTTGAATGTGATAAATAGGCCCGGCTGCCATTTATAGCAGCCATATGTAAAAGTATTATTCATACACGTAATTACTATGTAAGAATCAAGCCAAAAACGTTCAGCCTGTGTTCCTGATATTTTTACAAAAATCATTAATGAATTTCAAGAAAATATTTAGTACTTATATAATATACTCATCTTTATTTTTACGTTTTTTAAATAAATAGTATAATGTGAATAATATTTATAAAATTTTCAGAAATCGAATCAAATCTGACATGTATTCCTGAAACAGTATTCAGATATGATCACAATATTTGTTATTGTAATAAAGAGGGTACGGAAATAACATGTAAAAGAAAAATGTTGTCCATGTTAGCACCTGAACTTCACCGTACACAATTGCAAAGTGAGTAAAATTACTTTGTTTCATATAAAAATACGATATAGAAAATTTTTAATTATATACTACATCTAAATTATCGAATATACTTAATATTAAAATAATAATATTTAATATTTTTATAAAACTCTATTTTTATCATTATCGAATGTAGCAATTTTAATTTATCATTAATATTTAAAGAATTGAATTATTTTTGTAAAAGTTGTTCTATATATTATGATTGTATTCAAAAGAATCGTTTTTGTTTTAGATGTTACGTTGAATTGTGATCCTGGAAAACGTTTCAAGCACCCGTGCAAAGAATGTATATGCCATAAAAGTGGAAAATATGCTTCTTGTATATACACAAGATGTCCGAAAAAAGAAGCAGGTAATTTTATTTTAGATACTTTTTTGAAGTTATAGCAATTATAAAGTTAAATACATAAAAGTAAATAAATGTTTTTTTATGTGTATATTAAATTGATATACATAAAAAATATGTGCTTATCTTGCTATAAATTTATATGTTAAACTTACATTATGATTGTTCTATTAGAAACTCCGGAAAAGTGCATCCCTGGATCAGTTTTTAATAAAATATGTAATGGATGCATTTGTGGATCCGATGGAAAAGCGGCATGCACCAATCTAAACTGTCGAGTAGTTGGATGGAGTGAAAGTGAGAAAATTGAATAATTTATTGAAAAGTAATCTTATTACCAATTTCCGATTAATTTTCTTAAAAATAAATATGCGTCTATTTTATCTAAAATAACAATATTTAAATTTCTCGAGAAAGTTATAGCTGGAAAAACATAATTTATTTTTCAGGCGAAGTACAATGCGTTCCAAATTCACAATTGAAACTAGCATGCAATGAATGCGAATGCTCAAAAGATGGCAGGTCTATGACTTGTGATAAGATGGGATGTGAACCTATGTCTTTCTACCACGAGGGTATTCTAAGTAAGAAATTTCTTTTTTCTTTACATGTAATATCAATGTCTAATGCGAATTAAAAATATTAATTAAATTATATGTACTATTTGCAGATATAACAGTCAGTTGCAATGCTAGTAATGTTTTTAATTATAATTGTCATCAATGCATTTGTAATCAAAAAGGAAACTATGCGATGTGCAGTGGAACACAATGTCCACATGTGTATAAGTTTACAAAAGGTATTTTAATTTTCTTCATATTTAATAATATTTACAAAATGTTACGATCATTATTCAAACTTATTTAATTATATCTTCACCTGCAGTGGACGACACGATAGACAATTGCAATCCTGGAATGATTTTTGGCAAAGATTGCAATGTGTGCATATGTGGTAGCGATGGAAAAGGTGTATGTACCACGTTCAGTTGTGACACCAGTTATCACTTTAAATATGTAGAGGAATTAAATTCTGTTATACCAAAATCATGATTTTAAATTATATATGTAAAACTATAATGTAATAGATTGAAATTAAGCGTTTGTTGTAATAGGTAGAAATTAAGCGAATACAAAAAACGTGTATTTCACACTCTCTAAATCACGATGTACTTCAAAATAGTACTAATTCTAATAACAAAGGAACAAAGTAAATAAAATATTGCAGCAACATTCAGAATTTTTACTTACAATAAATTATTGATGTACGTATTTTTCAATAAAAGCATTTTTTAATACTTTTTGGAATTCGTTTATCGTTTTATTTTTATGTATGGAAATGTCAATGACAGCATGTCATCCAACCGTGACTCATCGTATATGTGACATTAAGAAAAAATATTGTATTGAAATTTGAAATTGTAAATATTAACATTAATATGTTAAAAAATAAAAAAGAAAATGATTTTGAAATATGTAACACTTTTGTGATATAATTTTTTATAACCAGTTATTTACATGTCATGGTTAAAAATTGCTACCTAAAGAAAAAGTAAACAATGTTTTGAGAATGCATAGAATAGTAAATAACGATATTTGTAAAAGTAATTTATTCGATTTCAATAAAATATGAATATTTTTAATATGTATTTTATAATATTGTATCTTATGCATATAGTGTTCATATACGTCACTAGCGTATTTTAGTTAGGAAATAAGAGCTTTGTATGTATTAAGAAAATTCCAAAAAAAATTTGCAAAGGAAACAATCTTTTATAACGATCTAATATGCAATATTGTTACAAGAATTAGTGCTCTTATCTTGTTAAAAAAACGTAATTTATTGAAGGTAGAAATTCGTAAACATGATGTTATAAAATGATGACTAACAAATCTAACAATTCCTTATGCATATTTCAATGACAATGTACTTTCTTTTATGATTAATATTATAAACAGAAATTTAAAATCCTTTCTAATTAGATAGCTTAATTATTTCTTCATAATACAAAATTTTCAATATTCTTAAAAATGAATTTGATTCAACAATCTCTGAAATTCAATTTAATCGAAGAATACCATAAAACAATAAAGTTATATTGTTAAACAAAGTATTTTGAACAGTAATTCAGAAAGCTTAATGTGAAAGAATACGTGTGCAGTAAAAGATAAACTCTTCCACAAAATAACATTACCTGTGAGACAATACCTTCAAAAAGTTAAAGGAAAAATCGTTATCTTTTTTGTTTGCAATTGGTGCAAATGCTGCTTGGTTTTGCTATTTATACTTAAACTCCCGAGGTTGCACCCGACAGATTGGACACATCCTCACAGTGAATAGCATCAAGTATAGACAGTTGCAATGAAGTTGCTTATTTTATTTTCATTGGGTATCCTCTGCATATCTGGTAAATCCAAAATTTTGATTACTAAGTGTTCGAAAAAATATCTAGAAAGTATTTGAAAAATGATGTTAATGGTGATCCGGATTTATTTTAGCAGTCGACATTGGAATAGCAAATGAATTAGACATTGCAGCGGAAATCGATGTGTTAACGAGTGAATCTGACACAACAAGGGTGCACCGCACTTGCGAACCAGGTTCTGTATTTAAAAATAAATGCAATACTTGTAGGTGTTCTACAGATGGAACTTACGCTGTGTGTACAAGAAAAGGATGTGTAGTTTGGGAAGAAGGTAAGAATAACATATTAATTCTCTCGCTTTTGTACATTGGTGAAATATAATAAGCATTTTATTTGTATAAAAGACGGCCAATTCCGCTGTGAACCTGGCATAACTTATAAGCCCGATTGCAATATAACTTCGTCGACTTTATCTCCTAGGTTGAATTGAATTCAATATAGCCTAGGAGTAATCGACCCGGTCGTATTAGCAAACCAGTCGTCACTCGTTGTTAACTTCATTAACCAAAGACTTTTATAATTTAATAAATCCTCATACGTCCTTTCCAGAAATGAAAACAAGTTTAAGCACCATGGGCGAACGTCGTTTCAGCCTTACTATACCAACCTATTCAAGCATTCTCCTCAAACATAATCGCGCGCAGCTCGCCCAATACATAAATAACTAATAATATCTCATGTTTTTACAGAACCTGAAAGCACAACCAAGAAACAAGTTTGTGAACCAGGTTCGATATTCAAAATTAAATGCAATACATGTGCATGTTCATACGATGGATCTTCTGCAGCTTGTACAAGAATGGCCTGCCCTGAAATCCCAGCAGGTATTAAAGCTCTTTTTAACTATTAAAGTAATTTAAGTGCCATAATATTTTAGTGTTTTTTGTATTAATAAAAACATATTTATTTTAAGGTGTAGAAACTACAACTGAAAAACAAGTTTGTGAACCAGGTTCAACATTCAAAATTAAGTGCAATACATGTGCATGTTCATCCGATGGATCTACAGCTGCTTGTACAAGAAAGGCCTGCCCTGAAATTCCAGCAGGTATTAAAGCTCTTTTTTAACTGTTAAAATTATCAAAATGTTTTGTTATTTTATTTTTAATTTTAAAATATATATTTCATGATATTATTTTTTAATTCCATCAAATATTTAATTTAAAGAATTTAAAAAAAATCCATTTACTGAAACATAAAAAATCTTTTCTAATTGACTTTACTCAAATAATCATTTTCGACAATGTACAGGAATATCATGTAAGCCTGGAAAATTGTGCCAAGAAGGACGCAATATTTGCATTTGCAGCGCAAGTGGAAAGGCTAAAATTTGCACTATACTTAGTGGTCCTAATAAAACCTCGGGATCCAATAGTAAGAGTGAAGAGTCTTCCGAATCGTCTAAATCTTCAGAATCAATAGACTCTGCAGAATCATCAGAATCATCTGATTCATCTAGTTCATCAGATTCTTCTAAGCGTTGCAAAGGTAATATACTATATTATGTATTATTAAAGGCAATATACTTATATTATATATTATTTGATACGCATAATAATTTAATAATTATTATGATCATTAATTACAGAAAAATTGCTTTGTAAACCGGGAAAGAGATATAAAAAAAATTGTAATACCTGTATCTGCAGTAAAAATGGACGAAGTGCTGTATGCACATTAAAATCATGCTCAGAAGATACTGATTCGTCTGAACCTAAAGGTAAACCTTTAGATTTTAAGTAGTAAATTTATTCTCCAACATCTGACTTATTAATTGTATTTCAGAAGAAATTTCCTGTAAGCCGAAAGAAATCGTTCAAAAAAACTGCAACAGTTGCATCTGTAGCGCAAATGGAAAAAGTGCAATTTGTACTCTGAAAAACTGTTGAATATTAAAGTAAGTTCTAATTTCATCAGAAAAAAAGATATCATGAAAATGAATTTATAAAAAGAAATGTAATGAATAAAATTAAATTAAATAGCAAGTAATTAACAGTTATTATTATTTACAATATTTACATTCTAAGTCCCAATCTATTGCGGCAGTGTTTTTGTGATACGAATGATACTAAGGCATTTGTAATTTGATTCGAGTTTTAAAAACTCCTGCATCTATTCTACCCGCCAAACATGTATGTTCATTGTGTAGTATACAAAGAAGCCGGTGGAGCATAGCAAATATACTCGACCGGCTTCTCGAAATCAAAAGTAACGTACTCAATGGTATGAAATTTCAAATCTTAATTATGTAAACTTGTTCACTATACATGGTCTATAATATTAATTTAATTATTTTATATTTATTATTTTTACTAAGCAATTTGCTTTGAAATTTTTAAAAAATATTAAGCTAGTAT
This sequence comes from Megastigmus stigmatizans, assembly GCA_900490015.1. Classification (NCBI taxonomy): domain Eukaryota; kingdom Metazoa; phylum Arthropoda; class Insecta; order Hymenoptera; family Megastigmidae; genus Megastigmus; species Megastigmus stigmatizans. Next base: position 387 of record UELV01096638.1, on the reverse strand, counting down.
TTCTATAACACTGATGATTTTTTTTCAAATTATTTAAATTAACTTCAGAGTAATAATTTTAATACAATCATTTATGTAATAATAGGATTAGAAATTACAACTAAGCACAAACAATATAAATTAATCAAAATTTTTTTAGAATTATTTCTATTTACAATATTTTGTTTGCTTAATTTATTAAACGTAGTATTATTTGGGGTAGATATTTGAAAAAAAGAATGTATGAACATCAATATAGTTTACGGAGCACAAATTTTACTTCGGGGTTAAAAGAACATTGTTTGAATTGTTTTCATTCTTTCGATTTCGGGAGTGTGGAGGTTTTAGAACAGGGAATTAGTAATAAATATAAGAGGGAGTGTATTGAGAGTATCTACATTCTAAGGA
>UELV01096636.1:0-21239 GCA_900490015.1 Megastigmus stigmatizans | reverse complement strand
CCTCTACAATGCCAACTACAAAACGTATCGCGAACCGAGAAGGCTTTTTCGCGGGAAAACGCGCGCACACATACACACGCGGATCGCCGCTTGCGATCCGCTGCTAAGGTACAATAAGTACTCACTCTATATAGCGCTCCGCAATTTCGCTTGGCTCTTCCTATCCAAGTTGCACTGGCCTGCAGGTCCAGTGCAGCTCTCTGACCTGTGGGGTAGTCCGTTCACAAGCTGCACCCACTTGCCCTCGCACACACCCACACACACACGTAGCTTATCGCCGATAATTCTAACGCTCTGTCTCTCACGTCCGATGTGAGTCGCGGTGGAAATCGATCTGACGACGCGATCGACTTTTCTTATCGCGCCGTCTCTTTCTAATTTGAGAGATCGCCTATCTCTCTCTCTTACTCGCGACACGTGCCACGCTCGCTGCCCTGCTCATCATCCTCGGTGCTTGCGCGCCGTCGATTCCTCGATTCAATCGCGAATCCTCGATTCAATCGCGAATTCGTTATAATATATACTCCCTCCGCTTTTTCTCCGCGCTCTTTATACAGTGCGCGAGAGCGCCAAAGAGAAACAGTCCTTTCGCGCGTCTGGCTGCGAACAAAAAAAAAGAGCCTCGCAGGGTTGGTCGACGCTTATTTGGCCCGAAGGCAGTTCCTGCACCGGGTGGTCATTTTTCATTCGGTGGTACGAGCATAGCCGGACCCTTTCGCCGATCTCTCCCTCTCTCTTTCCCTTGGCGTTCTCGAAAAATGCGCCAGACCTTTTCGACGAGATTGCCTCGTTGGCTTTCCCACTTCATTTCTTTCACTCGCAGCTTCTCTCTATATATACTCTTTTCCGGAGGATCTATCGATGAGAGGGAATCGTTTAAGTTGCGGCAAATGCGAAACTAAATTAAGGGAAGTGTTTTCTGCTTTCAAGTGGGAATGTGGAATAATGTGTGCAAGTATTAAAAAATGTTGTAAGTGTTATAGTAATAATAATTGAAATTAACAGTAAATATGTATTGTTAACAATGTAAGTCAAGTTTTTTTTTTATATATTTTTTAAATCAGTGGATATTCACTCGCGACTAGTTACACCATGCTGCTATGCTGTGACCCTTATACATTCAGGTAAAGTTAGAATTACTAAGTTATTCAAATTGTCCATATAGTTACATTTTTCAATTAATTAATTGAAAATTTGTCAGTCGCATTTTTCCATTTTACACACTGTATTTTATCAATCAATATTATCATCCTTAGTACAGAAAACAAATGTTAGAATTATCTTACTCTTAAAAGATCAAAGTATTGCCATCTATCAAGTAACACAAGAACTATGATAGATGTATGTATAATGTATTAATATATATATAACGACCGCGAAGTACCTATTACCGACTAACCGAACGCTGAAAACTTTATTACTTATTTAACTGCTGGTAAAATGTGAAATAAATTTACACAATACCAATCATACTGTAATATAGTATCACTACTGCAGTATTGGACCCAAAAAAGAAATAATTAATTCTTAAATAAGACTTGATACAAACGCTTCAACAGAGATTTTATTAACGTTTCCATTGACATCAGAATAGGATCAAATCAAAATTATAGTTTTAAAACAAAGTTATTTAACTGTTTAAATCAAGTTTATTTAAAACAGCATTGTTATATCAATAAAAAAATTGTATTTATTCTTTGTACATTTTGTTAAGGTCTTAAAGTTAAGCTAAAAAATTTAATTTATTCTAGTTAAATTAATTTAATCCAAACCATCTTTTTTCTCCTTTATTGCTTCCTGCAAATAAAACAGAAAATTAACTATTTACTATTCACTACACAAATATATAAAATAAAATCACAAAATACTTCAAAAATTTTAAATAACTACCTTAAACCTTTCTTCAAAAAGTGACAGTTCAGCAATAAGATCCGTTATAGCATGCATGAAAGCTTCGTGTGGCGTATAGTCTGAGGTTGTTTGAATTCTAATCACAAACTTATGTTCCAAAGGATGAGGTAACTTATATCCGGCAAACAGTACTTGTGGATCCTTTAAAAGCTGGCTATAGGAAAAAGAATCATTATATGAAATAAAATTTTCAAGGAAGAGGATAAAGTAATCAGAAGATTTCTAGACTATATTGTACGTAAGAACAAGATATTATTCTTGGCAAATGTAAAAGTACATAGTGCATAAAGATTCAAATATTTTCTATTTTCCAAAATGATGAAATGAAGAAATATTTCTCATATTTACTAATTTTCACCATCTCTATTATTAACAATAGTTTATGATATTTGAATAATTGCAACTCATGAATCTAAATTTTTAAAATAAAAATATTTTTAAAATTCGTAGGATGATCCTATAGAACTATGTTGTTTTGTTTGCTGCTATATGTTAATTAATATATCATTTCAATGAATATAAATGCTAGCATGTATAGTAATAAATAAAATAGCACTATTAGAGTAATTAAATTAATTATTAAGATCTTACATTTACCATAAATACTATAGTGTATAAACTTACTTTCTGATCATGTTTCCAAGAGTATGATCTTCTTTATTAACTGTAAATATAGCAGCATTTGGAACTTTAGTATCTTGTTCCTTTATAATCCTAAAAGTTAAAATGAAAATAAAAACAATTAATATTTGTTACATTTTTAACATTGAACCTGTACTAAAAATTAGATTCTTCATTAATAAATTTAAATTATTTTTAAAAACTTTAACAAATATTTCTAGATTCTCCAATTTGGAATTGCTAGGAAAAATATAGTAGTTAAATAGTTAAGCTTATTTAATTTTATAGGTTATATATTTGGTATAATGATTATAAACACAAGAATATGATGAAACTTACTTTTTTTCTCCCTCATATAATAAGAAGGATTCAAAAGTTGGTGGCGCATTCATATTGATGTAAAAATATCAGCTTATTTATTAAAAATTATACATGTATTATGCGTTTTAAATTACGCTGTTGTAACTTGTGTTTGGTTGTGACACTTGGCTTGAGATTTGGGAAATTGTATCCTACACCAATGACCCTTCGAAAATTATCAGCAGACAGCAAGCGAGCGCCAAGCGGCAAGCCTCCAGGGCAAACAGCGCTCATGTCGGTGACTAAGTGAATTAATTCTCTCAACTCATGAATAGATGTAAAGCGGTTACAAGGGTTGTCAAAAGACCATTCGCTGACCGTCCATAGACAGACGCGCGACCGATGCAAATTTCGTGACCGTCCTATGCAGACTTTAATTTCTTGGAATAGGTAGTTAGACGAAAGAAGCGACAATCAAAATCTAACGGACAAGAGCGGTAAAAAAGCGTTCCGTTTAAACAGGCTGTGTCTCACAACCTTAGATTTTTAATGATGAAAGTACAGATCCAGTGATAGATATTAACAGAGAATTAGACGAAAGCGAACAGGAAAATGATCTACTGGATATTCCAGAGACTGATCATACTTATTATAGAAATGGAGATGAACAATGTGATTTCGATTAATATTAAAAAAATAATTTAATAGTATTTGTAATACGTTTTATTCTTTCATATTTTATACAGTTACTATAGGTACTATATTATAGTACAAAAAATTAAAGACTATTGTATTTAGTTAATAAATAATAATTTCATAAAACATATTTAATGTTTTGGCAGTTTTTTTATATAAATAAATTATTTGATTTATAAATAATTATTTTATCTGAAGCTTTCACTAAAACGAACATAATAAATTAAAAAATATATAAACCTGAATCCTGATTCCTCATTATCTAAATAGTTGTAAATTGACGGTCTTTAGACCGTCTGAGCTTGCGACCGACCAGAAAGAAAATGACCGTCATTTTACATTCAGAACTTTAAAAATAGTTTTTGCGTCACTGACGAGAAAATGACCGTCAGATTGACCGTGACAGGACGCTTCTTAAAAAGACGGTCATTTTACATCTTTACTCATGAACTCAGTTATGTTTTAACCTAACCTAACCTATAATTGATTTTATTTGCAATTGCGATCTCGTCAATTTCAAACGACCAACTAATCAGACAGTCCAAACTTATGTAGTGTATTTTGTAAAATATTTAAGTATATTTGCAATATAAGAATTAAGACATTATAGATTTATTAAGTATGAAACTAACTGATCAATTTTAAATTAACGTAAATCTTTCCTGTATCGATGTATTATAAGTTCTCCTTTCATCCTATTTAAATTTTCCACTCGTCAGGGTAGCGCTATTGTCCCTATAGACAAAAAAACTCCCCAAGTAAGATCATCTCTGAACGGTTATTGGAGCTTATGGTATGAACAGAACTACACCAATCCGAATCGCGCTTTAAATTTCGAATTTCGCTCCGAAAGACAAAGAACCGGTAGGTACCGCGAATACGACTCTGCTGTACTTATTTACAGCATAAAAATAAAACGTTCATTTTACATAAACTTACAATCATTTAGCAGTTGTTGAAGACTGCAAAATGAACAAAGAATCGTTTCAATCATATTTTCGATGAGTTGAAGTTTACAAGCAATTTTTATTTTTTGTCATTGGTAGAAAAATAACTCGTAAAACGGAGATATTGACAGGTGTGCAAAAATGGATCTTACACAAGAAACGAAGCCTGTGTAGTCTTGCAGTATACCTATACAGTGAGATATAATTTTATAGAGTATCAATTAGTTTTATACTAGACAATTTGTCAACTTCATTATCGAAAGACTAAAACAACTATAAACTACTTTTGTACGTGTATTTATGGTACTTTACAGAATGTATTGCAAATATATTTATTAACATATTATGTTGTTTCATTTATAGTTAATTAATAGATGCAATATGGAAGAACAATCATTTCATGATAAGGATAGCTCTAGCATTCATCGCCTATCTGAACCAAGACCAATATTTAAACCTGTACTGGTGAAGAAATTGTTAGCTGACGAAAGTGATGATGATAGTGATGAACCGTCTCCAACTTCTGATAATTCAGAAGAAGATCTTGATGATTTTGATAGTTTTCAACCATTGCCTGAAGAATGTACTGCTGACATGACGTCTGAAACTTTGGTCGCCAAAACTGATATAAACCTTACTGTAAAAGAAAAAATTTCTATCAGTAGTGATGATGTAAAAGCTTCAGAAGTGAATAATGCTAAAATTGCTGAAGAAGTAAAGCAGATTGGCATGAGTGATAATGCTGTTAAAAGTAAAGAAAATGAACAGAAACCAATTTATAATTCATATTTAAAAGATTCATTTAGAATAAGTGATTGTGCAGCAATAAGAAATGAGGAAGAAAAATTATCATTAAATAAATCTTCAAGTGTGGTGAAGCGTAAAAACTGTGTAGAGTTCAATGAAAATGAAAGTGCAGTAGGCCAATACCAGTGGAATCCCCAATCTTATCAAAATCTGGATAATAGAAAATCATTAGCAATGAAAGAACAAAGTGAATCAAATGTTAAACCTCGATCATATTCTCCTGAAATAAAGCGACACACTCACAATACAGTTGGGAACCAAACAAATGAAATTAAAGATAAACCTGCTCATCATTTTGAATTATTTTCTGATTTAAAAGATGGTCAAGAACCTAGCAGATATTCTTCCACAAATCTTAATAGGCCTTATAGTATTACTAATGAACCTAATGACGATAAACCTTCAAAAATGCAATTTGATCAAATAAGCTGTTCAAAAAGTGGTACTTCACATCCAACATCAAATTCTACAGTTGGAGTCATGCATACTCCAATGAAACATCCACAAGGATCTGCCAGACCAACACCCTGTCATTCTCATAGAAACATTTTTCAAACTCCACAAAATAAAATATCCACAAATGAATTTGCAAAAAACCCAACTCAAACTCCGGCAACAATATTTTCACATTGGTCTCAACAACATATGGCTCAAACTCCAATGCAAAATCCAATTCCTCCAGTAAGAGAATCAATGCAAACTCCTGCATCGAGTATTGTACAGTCACAAAATGCTAGGCATGAAGCACAGAGGTCTGTATCTATTGATTATACATAGTAGAACTGTTGTTAAAACTTTTTTTCAAAGAGAAAATTAAATAAACAAAAATATAAAAATGTAATTAATAAATATATGAAAATGTCGATTTCTGATTCTTTAGAAACAAATTTTAAACTATTCATGTACCTATATTTTTACACTGCATTTTTATTAATTTAATTGATTGTCTTAATAAATTTATATCTACATGTGTAAACAAATTTAATATTATGTTAATATTTATTTTTAATCTTCTTTAATGTAATATAATTATTCCTTTTCATAGGTATTTCAGTTCGGAAACAAAAAGTGTTCGTAGACCATTAGCAGAAACAATGTACTCTGGACCAGTTCATGGACCTCAACTTCCAAGATTACAGGAAGTTGCAAATGAATTTCAGCCATCCGCTCCAATATCAAGGGATAATAGCAATGTAGTAATGCGTGAGAATGTACAAGAAAATAAAGCTGTATATAGTTCATCACATGCATTCTATGAATCCAAAGAAAATAGAAATTCAAATCTTCATGATATTAAAAATGAGAGTCACATTAATAATCAGCTACCATTATCCGCAACAGAAAACAGATATTCCAATAATTCACACATGGACAATAAACAAATAATAGATAATTATTTTAATAGTGTTTATCCTCAGAATATGCAGCCCCCAAGAAACCAAGAAAATTATGAAAAATATCAAGTGAAAGAAAGTCAAAATGTACAACCTCTGGTACATCCCCCTGTACATCAGTCAGAGCCAATACCAACAATTCAATGCACAATTCCTCAGCAGACTAATACACAGAGACCACCAAATCATAAAATTATAAACGTGAATGATTGTCCGTATATGGTTTTAGGATTCTTGGGTCAAGGAGGGAGTTGTGAAGTTCTGAGGGCACAAGATCTATCTAATTCAGAGATGCGAGCTATAAAATGTGTAAATATGAGTAAAATGGATAGAGACTCAACCAAAGGATGCTTACAAGAAATTGGTATGCTTGACAAACTGCAAGCTCCATGTATCGTTCACATGTATGCTTTGTATGTATACTACTTTAATATAATTAAATTATTTCAAATATGATCAATTTTTGCATATTACTTCATTTACTTTTTATTTAATTTCAAATATGGTTATTGTATATATATTTTAATTTTAAAAATTTGTTGATTATATATTTTTATTAAATTGAGTAACTAATTAATCATTTTATACTTTTCAAGTGAATACAAACATCCATGGCTTAAAGTTGTAATGGAAGTAGGAGACACAGATTTAAGTCGCTTATTAAAATCTATGCTAGCAGAAAAAAAGCAATTAACTCTTACTATGATTCTATACTACTGGACAGAAATGTTAACAGCAGTAAAGTACATACACGAAAATGGTACTAAAATTTTATTATCTACCCGTAAATAAAAGATATTTAGTATTTATTTTAATTTATTTACAGGAGTCATTCATTCAGATTTAAAACCAGCTAATTTTTTGTTAGTCAGAGGCAGATTGAAGCTAATAGATTTTGGCATTGCGTCGAATATAAATGCAGACATGACTTCTGTAATAAAGAATTGTCCTATTGGTACATTGAATTATATTAGCCCTGAAGCAATGATGGATGTAAATAATGGTAGCACAGATTCTCCTAATAATGTAAAATATAAAGTCAGTATATTGATATTAAGGTATTAGAACAAATTTTAACTAATTCTATATGTTTATACAAAATTTTAAAATCGTGTCTACAGATAAGTCCCAAATCAGACGTATGGTCATTAGGCTGTATTTTATATGGATTAGTTTATGGTTCAACACCGTTTAGCCACATCCGTCAACATATTGTAAAAATAAGTGCTATTACGAATCCAAAGCATATAATCAAATATCCTGTAGAGAGCGGATCGGAGAAGGTACCACCAATTTTAATCGATGTTATGCGCAAATGCCTTCAACGGGATCCTAAAGCAAGACCTACCGTTGCCGATCTTTTAGAAATTCCTTATTTGCAAGGTAACTTAAGCCCCCATATAGTTCCTAATATTCCGTCAACTATATTAATGAAAATAAAGAGCGCACTGGATGATGAAGAATGGCAAAAATTTACTGAGGTTGGTAAACTAAAAAATAATTTTTGTAAAACTTGACTTTTTGCAATGCTTGACAAAAAATGTGCTTGTTTCAGATACTTGAAAGAAAAGTGAAACCATGATTAATTTAATTACAATCGTGCAACTTGTACAAAGATATATTTATATTATAATAAATTATGACTCTTTTACCCCTTGCTATTTTTTACTGTTAAGATGTTATTTGTAAAAAAATCTTTGTAAAATATTTTCTAAAGTGCTAATTAATTTTAAAATATAATAAATGTGTATGTAGCATAAATAAAATTAACACAAATGTTACTAATATAATTGTTTTAAATTAAAATATTTTATTATTTCACATTCGCGTGTATAAATGATTTCTATAACAAAATTAGTGTTATTCACTAACTGCACAAGTCGATATTTTATTCAAATATTAAAAGCTTCGTCAATGCTGTATCAGAATCTTTTCCTCCTCGTCTCTCCTTTCCTATCTAACAACGACTTTGCTTTTGATCGAGCCAGTTGGTTCATCTAAAGTGTGCCATTGAAAAAGCTAATAGAAATTAGAAGCTTAAATAACATTAAGAAAAACTAACTATTTTTCTTTACATTATCTATTACATTGTCTAGTTACATACAAACAAAAATTAAATTACTACATCAAGGATAAAACAACTGGCTTCAACGGTTATGGTTTACATAGTATATTATAACAATACGTTTAACGTTTACAAGCAGATACGTTAATCTGCTGCAAAGAAATACTCCAAGAAAATGGTTTCGTTTTTTGTTATTAAGTCTTCGACATCGGGGATATATTGTATTATCTATTCTCTTATTGCACTAACAGCTTAACATTTTTTTAAAATACCATACAAGAAAAAATTGTAAGTTTTTACGAGTAGTGAACTTGCAAAATTGAAATGTGATCTATAGGCAGTTATTAAAAAAATATTCAATTTGATTTTGTTTTGCCTTGTTTTAGTAATTATAATATATAATATCGCTCCCATTAGTACTAATTTAATTTATGAAAAACATGAATTATATATATCTACGTTTTCAATACATAATAGGAGTTTTTTAACACTAAGTACAAAAAAAAATTCATTTTAAAGCAAAAAAAAACAAACAAACAAAAAATCGAGAATAAAAAATTTATTTTTGTAAAAAGTATAATTTAATTGAAAAACCTTCATTTTAAAGTTCTGAGTAATTTCATTAAATACTGAACTAGCAGTAGTAGTTTTATGATTCGATTCACACTACAAAATAGAAAGGGAACCATCTTTTTCAATCAAATATATCGTTTCAATAACTACCCATTAAGAGAAAAACAAAATAAGCCTTTGGAAAAACTGGAAATTCATATAAGTCCCTATTAAAATTAGTGCATCGTCGTTAGCTGCCAGTACTGAAGTATACGTTCGCCCTTGGGCAAAGCCATAGAGCTTGGTCTTTCGAAGGTAAGCATTATGTCCTTGACCTTGTTCTTGAGCTCGCGATCGAAAATGTGTCCGCCCGTGCGCTCGAGGGCTGTAGCCATGTCGTACTCGACCGAAGGCAGGGGATCGCGTATGAACCTTGCTGCTGTGGCTACGTTCGGCAGTATATGGCACTGGAGAGCTTTGATTTCCCAGAGACTGCTAAGCAGAGCGTTGCTTTGGAGTGGATCGCGCTCCTCCATAAGGAAGGGATCGCCTGCACCCGTCTCCTCTTTAGAGATCATCACGTTGGTTTGCGGATGATCGATAAGGCGCTTGAGGCCCGGGTGCCGCAGTAGCAGATTGCCAATGAACAGCAAGATTATCAAAATGTCCTCGGGAGGAGCGACCAGAGTTAAGCGAGACAACCGCTTAGCGAATGCGGCCACTAGTGCTTCTGGTAAATGTCTGGAAATTGAATGAAAGTTCTTGGTTATTGATTTGTCTATTAATTGTTAAAAAAAGTATATTCGAGATGTTTTTCAATTATAGAGAATTTCATCAATTATGTTTAAACCAATTAATTGTGATAAAAAGTGCTGTTACTTCCAGCATAGAATAATAAATGGAATTGATAATTTTGTAAAAAGTATATTGAACAATACTTACGTAGAACTAAGGAATAAATCTGAGAGGTAGAACAGTCTTGCCTTATATTTTGTGTGAAAAATTTCTGGTTCAAACATAGAATACAACTTTGTAAAAATGTTTGGATATTCTAGATTGTGTTTTGTGACTAATACAAACACTCCTTGGAGTGCAAGTAAACCTATAGGACCATCTGCGTCAAGAGAGTCCATTAAAAAATCTGTCATTAATACTGGCTTTTCTAAGTGAGGCATCACTCTTTCTAAGAGAACGATAAGCAATTGTTTATGAAGGTGTGGTGTGACCTCCCAATGCATTATACAAGACCAAACTTTGTTTACTGCTTTTTTAGCACTGGGATAATCATATTTGAATTCTCCGGCAGCTGAATAATAAATAAATAATATGAATTATTTTACAATTATCTTACTAATGATTGTCAAATACTTTTATTTATGTCGACACAATTCGGATATAATTTTTAATTTTATAATGAATATTAATTTCCAACTTAATGTAAATGTACAAAACTAATTTTGTTGGTACTATCTTATTTACCTTGTTGTGGTCCACAAAGCAATTCTTGTTGAATATCACCTTTTGTATTTTCTAAAATGTTAAATTTATTTAAATAAATAATCATTGACGAGAATCTAGTTTTTATTTTTTAATATTGTAAAAGGTTCTTACGACTGTTATTATCTTGTACCATAGGCAACTTGTGCACAAATTCTAATAAATTCCTAATATATACATTTTGTGGTTGTCTTTTGGGTGTAAGAATTGGAAGACTCTTCCACGTAAAATATAAAGCATCCGAATAATTTGAGATTTCTTGAAATCTTGCAATTAAGGGAAAATTATCTTTGTCTGGTGACAAAATTTTCATTATAATTGGTTTAAGTCGATGCACAGGAAAATAATATTCTACGTTCGTTACAGGCTCTAATGGTGATTTTCCTTCTGCTGCCATTAGTTTAATGGCAGTTGATAAAGCTTGCATTTGTATGGCTTCCCGAGAATCTTCCATAGAATTTAATATTTTTTCCCAAATTTCCTCGTAACAATTTCGCAACCAGTTAGCATACCTCATTTCAGGAGTAGGTTCTAAAGAATAAAATAAAATCAAATAAGCACATATACCTTATACACCATATACCCATATACCTAAGAAAGCGATTACTAAAAATTTTATTGGTTCCTGGTGCCTAAATTAAGATATTTTAATAGGATTCAATGACATGAAGGTTTAATTTAACAATATTAATACATCATGCTGTGTATATACATATAATGCTATGATATGAAGGATTCTATATATATATATATATTTGATTAAAGAAATATTGATATTGATCTGCGTGAACAATTATATATTTGTATTAAAAATTCTGAAAAAATGATTTTATTCAGAAGTTGTAAAACAATTTTAAATGAATCTGGAACATCTCATTATTTAATATTTTATCATACTTTTCTGCAGTCTAATAACTCTAGAGCAAGCAAGCTGCCAGATTTATTGATTAAATGCAGTTAAAAAAATATTTTTATACAAACAAGATGAACAAGTTTCTGCTTAAATTATTTTCTCAAAATTACATACTATAGAAGCAAAGCTATAACTATAGATAGATTTATAAGTTCAATACTTTAAATAATGCAATACATTATTAGCTATTTCAGCCAAATGCTTGAAGGAATAAAGATATGAACTTACCTGAAATTGTAAGAGATATTGTACGTTCAACATACATGTCTCCACGCTTGAGGACTTCTCCAAAAATCGTTTCCATCGTCAGAATGCAGGCGAGTGTATGGCCCTGTGAGTTAAAGAAGATGGGCACATACATATATTGCGTACAACGTTAAAAGCTAACCTCAAAAACGAGGCCCACCATTTTTGCTACTGCGATAGCCAACTACAATGCATTCACAACTTACCTCCCACAATCCAATGATGTCGACGAGATTGTTGGCGTGCTTCCGCGAGGCCAGGAACTCATGGGCCCTTTGTCTCAGGAGCTTCGACGACATTTTTTGGCCTGATGTCGAAGTCGCACCGCCGGGAGCTCCTACACTCGCCATGACCGCTGACAATTCGTCCCCAACTGACGTCAGCGGATCTTTTCCGATTTCCGAACCCATTCCCTCCCTCTGGCGGCTATGCGCGCCGCTTATCTTCCTCTTCTTTACTCCCTTCCAGCAGTTCCATTCCAGAATCCAGGGTCTAGCCTGCTGCCTGCATGAGCCGTTAAAACTGTCGTGAATAATTGTGCATGCATGGGAATAATAAAGGCAAAATACTTATAAATATAATATAACATTTTCCAATTGTTTACGTATTATGTTTAAACTCATAGCGCCGTAAATAAAAATCGTAGCTCAGAGATACCTACCTGTATTGATACCTTAGATTATTACTTCGAATGTAGTTTTATACAAAGTTAAAATCGTTTTATAATATTTTAAAAGTTATTTCATTTCAGTTGGAAGTATCTCGCAAATGTAGTTTATATTATCAGTCGCAACTGTCACAAGTCCTTTAGATATATTGAGTATTTAGATATCGTTTACATATTTTAAATTAAAATAATTGATTATAATAATTGAAAATAATAGATTAATTATAATTACCTAATTTTTCTTTATATTTTAATATTCAGAAGTATATACTAAAATAAGTGATAATAGGTAAACCAGGCGTTTCCGCAGTTTAACAAAAAGAATTGTCGATATGTCATTATTGATGAGAATTAGAGAAAGATAAGTATGTATCTACATGTATCAGAGTATACCTTAGATTAGATAATATGTTTGTGCAAACGAAAACAAAGAAGAATAATAAGATCATATTTACCTTCTGCTTACAGAAAAAAATGGCAAAAACGATTTTTAGTTAAATGCATAGAAACTTCGTTTTTAATATACCTAGTTTAGTTTTGTCATCAATATACGAAAACATTTTGAGTAAACCGTGTTTAGATAAAATTTAATCCAAAATTACTTGACTAGTAAATTATTCTAAAGATGCCAGGAATTAATAATACTGAGGTTTTATTTGCTCATTTTTTGAAAACAGCTGAGAATATTGTATTACATTTTGGTAAGTTTTTATAAGTATTCATTTTTATTTGTATTGTAGGTTATGAACTTATATTATAATATTGTTTGAATTTAGATGACGACAAAAGTAAACGAAATAAGCTTCTAGAAGATTTACAAGTAATTATTAAAAAAAATTGCATTCATGATGAAAAAACCAAAAAAGTGCAAAGTATAGTAAGGGAATTAGTTGACACTATGGAAGAGGGAAGTGATCCAGAACAAATAATGCAATTATTTAAAGTAAGCAAAAGATTTATATAATATATATTATTACTGAATCTAACTGTAGTATTTAACATCAATCAAAATGTTTAGGAACGAAAAAGTGAAATGCTTGAATATGAACCTGACATATCACAACATCCAAATCTTACTGAGTATCATCATCAAGTAAATGAAATTGTGGACAGTAAGTTTTGCTTTGTACAAATATAATTAGCATTATTGTGTTTATTTATTTTAATAATAAATAATTTAAAATATTATAGGTGCAGATGGTGTAGGAAAATCCAATACCCTTGATGATGATATAGAAATGACCCAAGATGATATTAATATAATTGATCCATTCACAAAGAAAAGAATGACGAATCCTGTAAGAAATAAAGTTTGTGGACATGTTTATGACCAACAGAGTGCAGTTTCTATCCTTGAAATGAATAAAAATACAAGGTACATAAAGAAAATTGACCATAATTTTAATTTGTATTTCTTTTCAGTAGCCTATTTCTATATATGTATATTTATTTTATTAATAGGTGTCCAGTGGTAGGATGCATCAATAGGAATCCTGTTCTTGTAGAAAATCTTGTTCCAGATATAGTTACAAGAAAATACTTACATGATAATCCAGCTTAAGGCTTTATTTTTATTAAATAAGTATTTTATTAAGCATTTTTCATGCATTGAAAAAATGTACTAGATTAAACGTAAACTATTCTTTAAAATAATAATACAAATTTTTCAATTGAATTTAGTAAATTTTTTCAGTTTAATATTCATAAGTTCTAAAATTTTAAGTCCATTACATATTATATAAATTTAATTGTTGTGATCAAATATTTATTTTAGAATTTAAGTATTTATTATTTTAAAACGTGATGTAGTATTAAATGTCTTAAAATAATGTTCAATTATTATAATAGACTCTACAGTGTTTCGTTTAGAATAAAGTTGGATATTTTCTTAAATAAGTTCTTTTGTTTTTTAACTATTCATAACTTCATGCTGTTGAATTACACATAGCTTTATACATTAAATCTAGATATACCTTTGATTAATTACTTTGATGTAAAACAATGTCAGTATATAGGCTATGTTTATACGTTTAGTGTTATTTATTCTTCTCTTTAACAAGAATTACCAAATATCTGAAGAATTTGACAATTGCTTTAGATACAAATTTAATTTTAATATTTTAATACCAATGAAAAAAAATGTAACTTATGAAGACAATTATTGGGTAAACTCGTGTTATTTATGCCATTATAAATCCTGGGACTGTGGTAAAGTGATTTTATTAGCTGTAAGTGAAAAATAGCTATTTTTAAATTATTATTTTAAATATATAAAAGATTATCAAATTTAGTTTCTTGGAGGCATGCAACCTATAAATACAAAATACAATTTATTAATGGAAAGGAATGAAGGTTGCCCTAAACTTTATACATCAAATATATGGAATTTGAAATTATATTCACTTTGTAATACAAGTGTTATGAAGTTTCTTATTAATCAACAACTATGCAAGACTAAAGGTTTTGAATCATTGTACAATAAAAGTATAAGAAAATGTATTAAAGTATAGAATTAAATATTTGTTTAAATTCGATTCTATTTCATAGAATATCACTATAATATGCCAGCAAATAGTAGAAACCGAGTTTGTGAAATTACACAATCTTCTGATATTACAAAGAAGCACAATAAACAATTGGTACTAATTTCAAATCATAATAATTAATAACAAAGTACTGTGATCATATAGTTTAGAATAAAAATTTTAATGATAGACACATATTAGTTTTACGAAGACTTTGAATCTTGGGCAACCAATCTATTGACAATTAAAACTTGTTGGTCTTCAAGATTGTTTTCATATCACGTTTTATGTACAGAAGAATTTTTGGCATACACTGATTATTTTAATGGACATAGAAGGTAAAAACAGCAACATTCAATTAAAATACGTTTTATTAAAATGATACTTTATAGGCAAATACTTACATTCATAAATTCTGTAAATCATATGTAAATTACAATTTAATAAAATTTAAATTTACTTAGACTTGGTAATAGGTTACATGTTTAATAATGTGTATATCGTTTTCAGTATATGTAATGCTTACAATCTCAATAAGTATGTGAACATTCTTCAAAGTAAAAAAGATTTTAGTTTACTAAATAATCAAGTGATTAAGAAAATTTATGCAAACAACTATGAAGGTATTAAAAAAAAGTTTATACAACCATGTACGAAATATTCCAGTTGCAAAAAAAAAGATTAAATTGCAAAGTTTCATTCACTCCCACTGCAGGGATTGTAATAGAATAAAAACAAATTTTGATCACATGACATTTAATTGTTTGTAAAAAGTTTAAGTAGTCAATAAAGATATGTGAATGATCTAATTTTCAAATGAATCCCAAAATAAAATTAACGAAAAAACATCATTCTAAATTATTTTAAACTATAATTTTAATGCTGTTCTTACAACTGCACTCAATTAAAATTAATTAAATACTGAATAGAATACTGAGTAAAATTTTTCTTTATTATTCCCAGCTTATTCAGACAATAAAATCATATACACCGAACCTCATCCCACTTTCTTAAAACGTCGACTTCTGTCGCACGCATATTACGATGCCGAAGAGGAAGAGAAATCGAAAGAACCAAATATCGAAGAAGGCGATAAAAAGAATGGCATAAATGTGCTCGAAAGCGATGGGGATGAAAAAAAATACGACGACGAGGACGAGGACGAGTATTACGAGGACGAGGATTACGACGCGTCGGACGAGGAGCCCGAGGAGGAGGAAAAAATTGCTTACGAAGAGGATGAACCGGTGATCACCGAACCGAATCCCGTCGACTACGACGACGACGACGGTTAGTGTTAAATGTGCTTTCCTGTTCAATTTTCTAGATGGTCAGGCGGTCCGCGTCCTTGAATCGTCGCGAGAGACTGATGCGACATCGGCGCGTTCTTAGCCCCGATTATAACGAGCCGTTGCGAGCTTATAGAAATGTTCGATTGGTCAGGCGACGGGAAATGAGCGGAGCTCGCGTAGGGGACGACGATTGCGAGATACCAACGACCGAGGCACCTTATTTTCGTGATTATGGTGAGGGAAAAGCATTTCTTCATTCTATCCTATATTTTTCAGGGCTTTTTGCGTGCCTTTATAAATACTTATCGGTGTAGAATTTCTCGCGCTCAAGCTGCATCTTTGAACGAAACGCCTTTGCTATTTGTATAATTGATGCCATTGGTTTTAGCACGACCTCTGACAAAATGTGAGCTATCGATCATTTATTTAAATCGAATTATGTAAACTCAAAGTTTTTTTGAGCAAATAGATACTAAAAGCAAACAAAATCATTAGGTATAGTGCAGTAATAGAAAATCAAAGTGAAACAATATGCTTTCTCGATACTTCTGGAATGTACTAGTTTTCATTAAATATTCGCATTCCATTTTTATTCCAGGTCCCGAGGAAAATATTGACCTTTCTTCTGCTGACCGCAATATATCTTTATACAAACTAGTGTGCTCACTTTTGATATTAATATTTTTTTATTTTTTTTTATAGAACATAAGAGAAGAACGATATCGACCATATGAACACTATTGAAATAAGGTGAAGGGATACTTGTATATTTTTAATTAATAAAATTATTTCGCATATTCTATTTACAATAAGTGATACGAGTGAATTTATTTGTTATAACCCAATAAATTAAATAAAGCATTCGATAACATTAAAATGTATTCATAAATTAGTTTAGCTCGTTATAAAGTAAAATATTTGTATTTATTTTAAGTATAGTAACTATAACTATCGAAGGGGTCTTTTCTTGAGCATTATACAGATAACTGATATATACTTTTTATACCTTGCCCTGCCAAGAGAGAAAGAGATAGAGAGAGTAGCCAATAACGTCGAATTCGCGCAGTGAAACCTGATTAAATACGCATAGCGTATGCAAAGCTAGGATGTTCCCACACACAACTCATACTGTCAACGCATCATACGGATAAGCGAGACAGAATCAAAGATGCGCTTATATACGAGATGGACTACGCGGAGTGCGTTTAGATAGTGAATTGAAGATAATTAGAGCTTTTCTGCGAAGCCCTTTTAAAATTTAATTGGCGTGCACTTAACGATATTTAAGATTGACAGCGAGTCGGTTGGCTTATTTACTTCTTATATAATGAGACTTTAGAGTTCAGGGAGATCGTCAAATACTCGAATTATTATTATTACTGGGTGGTATTTTGAATTTTCCGAAACAATATTAATATTAATGCAGTTTCAAATTGTATAATATAGCTGTGCTCTTTCCCTTCGTTTACGAAGCAAGCTCTTTCAAATTTGCAAGCATTTATACACAGAATTTGTTTACTTTATTTTCCTGCATTCCGTCAACCTGATAAAAGATTGCTCAACATTTCCATAATCTGACAAAGCAATAAACGTTACGGTATGCTACCGGCTGCATAAAACCCGAGACTCGAAAATTCAGGGGAAAAGAAAACGACAACAACGCCGCTTGTTACGCAATTTACTGTGCAAAGTCCCTACACTATTGCCAGCAAAGTATATTCCAAAACTTGGAAATAATAATAAAATTTGTAAAAATTTCAATCCAAATGTATCTACCATCGATAGAAAAATCAATACTTCAACAATGACAGATGTACAGCGATAAAAGTGACGACGTATAAACATTTGAATGCGCGCACCGTAAAACAAATCCGTTCAAACAATCATCTCTCAAGTGCAACCGCTATCAGTTTATACATACGCATTTTAATTGCACTCCACAGCTGGCGTATATATAACGATATAACAATAACAAATGGCCGTGGCCTTGGGGCGCGATCGGGCAGATCGAAGTGTCTCTAGTCTGTTGGCCGCCGAGACGCGATGTCTCTCCCTGTCGCGTCGTCGCGTGAATATATATATATATATATATATACTTATATACACTCGTCGCGAACGCGTAGCATAAGTATGCGCTACTTTCGTAACGCGATATCCCGCAAGGAATGCAAGAGAGACGAGAAGAACCGCAGACGTACAACACATAGACGCGCGACCGCGCATATATATGCATATAATAGTCGTTCCGAGAGTTTGTACGGCGGCGACGGCGGCAGCGGCGGCGGATTCGCATATATATAGGTATACAATGCATGTACAGATATATGTGTATATATGTATACGCGAGAGAGGTGCACGCATGTACACACAAGCGAGCGAGAGAGAGAGAGAGAGAGAAGATAGGATCTTGGCATGTCAGTGACCTTCCGCAAAACAACGCCGCACTGCACTCCCTCGGTTGCTGATAGTTTCCGTTCGCGGTGCAAGCCTCATCTCTCTCTCTCTCTCTCTCTTAACTCCCCCTTTTTCACTCGTGTACTCGCAGCCTACGTTCTCTCTTTCGCTCTCTCTCTCTCTCTCTCTCTCTCTCTCTGTCGCTCCCTGTCCTTTCGTTCTATTTTTATTTTCCTGCGCCCTTTCGTTGACGTTTCGTCTCTTGCTGTGAGCTCCGTACCCGATATGCATCCAGAGTTGTTAGAGCTTGTTTACTCGCTTGTTTATATATGCTTCGACTGTGGCAATACTATATAAAGACAAATACCATAATCATAAGCTATTTGCTGCAACTGCACGTGTATCGTTAATGTTTATTATAGAGTGTGCCTATTGCCTCTGCTGTTTTTGCGCAAATATAAAGTACAATTCATATAGCGATGCAGTTATATATGCGAATGGAAGGAATTTCGACTATGTAGCCGCATATACGGATAAGAGGTTCTCTCAGCACACGAATTTGCTTTCACGCAGGCTGCAGCGACACAATTGTTAAAGTCAAATTTTGTCATCGATTAACCATTACGACATCGGATTCTTTTCCAGTACAGCAGTTCTTACATTATGATTCTGCGAGGAATACATAATGTATCTGTGTCGTAATACTTGTGTGGCTTAGTCAATGCGCAATAGAATCACCGTTATGGGCCAGTTATTGTAATCAGAACTATATATTTGTTTGGCGTACTTTGGTATAATTAGATGGTTGGCAAACATGCGCCATATATGTTTTAGAATAATCATATACCGTTCTTCAAAAGAAAAACTGCTTTATCGTTCATATTATTATTATTATTATTATTAGTATGAGTATTATTAGCAAATTTTGTTGAAGCAATTATTTATAAAATTTAATACAAAAGTATAATATTCTTATAATATAAAAATGATCGTACATTTATATTTGTATTTTAAAAAATCTTGTATTTCAATAAAGTACACGCATATCGTTCGCACCAACGTGTGTACGAATCTTGGACTGTCCCACATGTGTTTATACTATGTATATATACTCCCGCAGCGCCGTATATCAATGCGAAATGCGCCCAGGCCGAACGCGCACAGAAAGAAAATCCTCGTGTACTCGCATGAGTAGATTGATGCCATAAACCGTGTTTCACCTGCGCTGATCAAATTCCCGATTTAAGTATATAACTGCTACATACTATACGAAGATCCCATATATCGATTTCCTGATTTACGAATCAATCTAAAGTTGGAATAGCATTTTGACTTTGTATCGAGCACAGATTTAAATTAAAAAAAAAAACATCGAGGATCTTGTTTCTACAAAACCAAGTGTAGCTATGAAAAGTCCTACTGCTCGCTATTAATCCAGCATAAATGCTCTTTTATTTCGTACTTGCGCAATCCGCACACTTATACCTCTAACGCGAAACTTTACGCATGAAAATTCTACACGGGTAAGGGAACATTAAAAATGAAAACATTTTTGCGCTCGTGGAATTTAACGCGTTAATTATGACACATACAGCGGTTAAAATGTACACCTCTCGCCTCGAAAGCTTTAATGCACACGAGTAATTGTTCTTCGTAAAGCCAATGGTATGCCGCTGTTTAAAAACGTGTATAATACCATCACGCGATATTATTCAAAACTGCATGCGGCAGCTGAACATAAATTAGTTGTTCAGAGTAGAAAACACTCGCGGGATCATTAACATTCGCCCATTATATCATTCAAAATGCACAGGCGCCATTAACATAATCTCCTGTTTAACAGTCGTGCTCTGAATATAAGTGTGCCAGGTGTCATTAATTAATTTTTACCAGACAACTCGTTCCGCGAGGAGTCACGCAACCATTGACACAATGCACGGCGCTATATTGCGTTAATCAAATCCAAATTATACAATTAGTATTTTACCCCACTCATTCGCAAGATTGGATAATGATAATTAAGCCTCCGTTCGTCCATCGAATCACCAAATCGGACACTATTACTTGCGGTATTTTTTTCGATTAACCCAATATATACGAACCGAGAGTAGTGCATATTTGGACTGTTAACAAAGATCAATGCCCTCAGCTCGTTAGCCCTTAACTCCCCTTTCTCACAGTCAAAGTAAAAGGCCCTCGCAGCTTTACGCAACTTGGGAGAGAGAGAGAGAAAGAGAGAGAAGAAAAGCACCGCACGGCTTTTATATACAGGCTGCACAGTGCAGAGGGTCGCTGTAACGTCCGCTATGCACTTTTCAAACGAGCGGTATAAATCGCGGCTCTAGCAGAAGGCTAGTGCGTAGTATTACCTCGTGTACGTATAGTTATGTATATATATATATATATATATAT